>CM028920.1:20132500-20205000 GCA_016801845.1 Polydactylus sextarius
GTGATAAGAACAAATCCTGCTTCGTAGTCCAGGACTCTGGAGGAGATGACTGAAAATAAAACTTAAAATGTTAATTTGTTTCAGGAGAAAATGCCTGAAAAACACGTAGAGAGAATCACCCTGAAGATGAAACAGAGTCTGATGTACTTCCTCATATAAAACTGTTGGCAGAGAAACGTGACGTAGATTCTATTGACTGAAATTGTTTTGTTTTGTATGAGATGAGCCACGCTCTAACGCAGGATTACTATTAACTATTAACTAACTAACTAACTATTACTATTAAAGCTCATGTGACTGAATCAACTTCAGTTTGAATTTTTATCAAACTTGACACGGAGTCAAATCAATGCAGTTACGACATCACTTCCTGTATCTGTGTTACATTGGCTGCATCTGAACACCCCAACTAGCCGCCTGTGTAGTAGCACAAATGAGGAAGCCACGATCTAGTACATCTGAATATGTCAGTAGTCTTTCAGAAGGAGAAAGGTCCCGGATGGTTTACTACTTCTAGTAGGATTTTCCAGTATGCAAGCGATGTACACTACGCTATCTCAGAAGTCACCACGAGGTTGAAAACCATAGAAGAAACTTCGCTGCTAAAAGTGATACCCAACACTTACTGGGATGAATTCATTACAAATAGTAACTGTGATCGACAACCACATCTGTGTGTTGTTGTGATATTGTTTAAGTTTGTTTAGAGATAAAGGGTCAGATGTCCTGTGATGTGTAACTACTTTTACCACAGTTTCTATACAGACTTTAAAAAGCATAAAACGCACATGCAGACTGTTCAGCTAATAAAAGCCACGTGTACTTCAATAAATAAAACAAGTACGTCGTCGTTCATGTCACCAATGAAAGTAAAAAGTCGCAGCTATGACTGCGATGCCAACTAGCTGTGGTAGCTAACTAGCCATGGTAGCTAACTAGCCGTGGTAGCTAACCCTCTGCTTCAAGCCGCAACAAAACAAAACAACAAAGCATCTCTTCCTTGTCACACCACTGAGGTCATTGATTTTATAGGCACATATTTAAACATTTTTTGTTTGTATTTATTATGTTTCAATGTGTTTGTTTTACTGTACAGCACGTTGGAAACCTTTGTGTTTATTTAAACGTTGCTTTATAAATAAAATGGATTGGATTATATCCAATCAACCAAGTTGAAACATATCTGATGTTGACCATGTTGATAGGAACAAGCTGCGGTCACATGACACATCCGCTGACCACGCCCACTCAGGAAACAGGAAGTGCATCATCTCTATCACAGATCAAGTTTTAGTGTCAGTTTAACATCAACACTAATAACAAATCATCACTTGTATATCTTATATTTTATAAGTAACAGCGTCGTTTCAAGAGGCAGGTTCCATTTCCTGAAATGTTCACTGATGCTGCTTTAGGTCTGACGGAGTTTTACTGACTGTCAAGAGCTGATCTTTATATCAGATAGACAGAATCTTTAGTTGAAGAGATAAATATCAGGCCCAAATGTCAGAGGAGAAGGACACAAAGGGAGAGGAAGACACTGAGGACACTGACGAGAACGGCGGAGTAATGACGTGCTGAGATTCCTCCTGGAGATGATGCAAACTGAAAAACCAATATTTCCATATGAAAACTCTGAAAACCCTCAGGACTCTGACGCCCTGTGGACGCTGTCATCATCCTCCAGCTCGTATCTTAGTAACAGCCTCCGCAACACACACACACACTTCATCATCAGCTCAGAGACCCTGAAGTCACATCAAGCCCCCACCGTCCCCCACTGTCGGAAAATCTGCCAATCAATCTCGTCTTTAACTACGTCCTGTCTCTGAACAGCTGAGACACACACACACACACACACACACTCATACACACACTTACAAACCTGCTTTGATGAAGCTGTAAAACGCTGACAATGATTTCTGAGCTACAGTTGTTGTCTGGACCCACAGTGAGAAGGAGAAGGAGGAGGTGGTGAAAACTAACCTCCACCACAGCGGCGCCTCCTTCGCACAGAGACAATAAAAAGCAAACTGATCCTGTTTTGATGTGATTTGATTTGTGATTCTTTAAACAAGTTAAACGTTTCCTCTTTTCACCACAGTTACTAGACGCCATGTTAGTTTAGTTTAGTTTAGATCAGTTCTCGGTCAGTATCATATCGAGACTATCTCTCCACCCAGTTACATATTTCATATCATGTCAGGTGACATGGATAAGTATTTAAGACAGACCATCTGTGAGGTGGCTAATAACAGTATAAAGCACCTGTCCGCTCCACCATCATCGATCATTTTGATTCTATTGGAGCAGGTGGACGTGTGAATATATGAACAAAATATGTGGACAGCGGTTCTGCCAGTTTGACCTTCCCCAGTCGAAGCCAGAGTTGTGGCTGAGAGGTTGGTGGAGAAACATGAGGGGGGGGGGGTTCACCTTCCCATTCTACCCACCTCCTTTGCATGTCAAGGTGAGGACTAGGAAGTGTAGCCAACCCCCTCAAATAGGGTGAGGCATATGCAGGCTGGGAGTGGCACAGGACCTGTGTGCAGGTACTCTCAGTTTTCCCCTGACCATGAATGGGACTGGGAGGGGGCTGTGGTGTTGCCCTGCCACGGTTGGAAGCATTGGCTATGGCAGTTCTTATCTGCCCCCGGTCCCCTCTGGATCAGTGTTGGGGGGCTAGCTAGCTAGCTAGTGAGAAAGCTGTTTAGCCTCGTCTCTGCGATGTCCGACATGCAACCTCAATGCTAGGCCCGTGGGGGACCTAGTCACTGAGCTACAGCTTGCCTCCTCAATTAAGGCACAGCTGATGTAAGAATACGCAGCAATGGCCAGAAGGAGCATGGCGTCTGGTTGAAATTACTGGCATGAGGCAGTAGGCCCTGGAGGCACACTGTGCTCTACTTAGGCATCACAGGAGACTAGACATTCAACCTGACTGCATGTACAAACTCAAGGGTGTCCTGGAGCCCCAGTGACCTTCTGGTACCAATGTTTGGTTTCCTAAGGGCACAGTGAGTGACAGGCAAGTCGAGGGGGTTCTGGTGCACAGACTGTGGGAACCCTCCTCTCACTCCTGATGGTCAAACCCAGCCTGTCTACAGTTGACTCCAGTACACCTGTTGGCCTGAAAAGTTATGAACATGAGTCCTTGGAGGTTTGGCATCATCTTCACTTTTCCCACCCTCCTCCTACAAGGACTCCTGCAGTCTTCATGGTGGTGGATCCCCACCATAACAGGATGCTTCATTTCTATCTAGCAGAGAAGCTCAGGGCCTGTATTACCTGGATGACTAGCTCCTGGGTGCTTGTTCAGAAAAGACAAATGTCTGGGTCAGGTGTCATCACTCCTGAACCACCTGCAGCATCTAGGCCACACAAGCCAAGATGCTCTGTATTATGACAGACACAGGCTGGAGCCTTCATAGGGGACGCAGTTCCCAGGCCTAATGGTGGAATCCTGGGCTGCACTTCTGTCTTGGACAAGTGAGAGGCAGCCAGAGTCTTGTCTCTCATCTTTCTAGCCAGCGGCCCAGGCTGTTCGCCTGGCTTATCGAGTTTGCCCAGTGCAGGCTACACAGGCGTCTCCTGTCTTCCACCACTGGGGAAGGGGCTGGCTGTGGTGGGCGTGGGCCTTGCCCTGGGACTCAGCTTTATTCAGTCTCTAATGGGGACAGGGCTCTAGGTAGGTCCGATAACAACTGGCAGTGGCTTCGCCCACTGACCTCCATTCATCTCCCTGGGAAGGGATGATCCTCCACTCAGGGTGAACACAATGCCCACCCTTCGCCAGACAGTCAGCCCTGTGCCTTTCCGCTGTTCTGCTTTCTCCATCCACCCTATAGAGAAGGCAGGTGGAGACTTCCAGCAGGTCCAGACTTGAGGTCGCAGATATGGTTGATGCTGGGTCACCCATCTTCACAGGGACTTGGGCTCTTGTGGGCCCGGCCCCCAAGAGACCGAGCTGACAGTTACGGGGGTTTAGAGGTCGTTGATACAGACACTACAGGGGTGCCCACACTGTCTATGAGGGTATTCTATGCCCATGGATGGACGGTCTTTGAGGTGTGTTTGGGGGCTTGTTGAGCAAATCCTCTCACACACACAGCCTGAGATCCTGCAGTTAGTCTGGGAACTCTTGGATGCAGGGAAGTCACCCTCCACTCGAGGACATAGCAGCTACAACACGGCAGCCCAAGCGGGATCATGCCAGTGGCTTGGGGACATATGGGTCCTTGTGTCCCAGTTCTTCAGAGTGGCCAGGAGGTGTGAAGACCAGCATCGTGGACATCTCTGCCACCTTAGGATCTAGAGCTGATCCTGAGTGGGCTCTGGAAGGGAAGCCACTTCAGCCACTGTGGGGTGGTGGTTCTGCAAGGAGAACAGGGGAGTTTTCTGGCACTCTCAGTGTCCAAGGTCCAGTGCGGGTCCCTGCCAGATGGGGCAGCCGAATCCTGAGTTTCTTCCACAGGTTCTTCTGACTTTTCATGTGAACCAGGTGGTGGAACTGAACCCTAACCCTGGGCATTTTGCAGGGTTCGTGGGGCCCATTGACATTGTGCGCTGGGACTGGATTAGCTGTTATTTGCGCCTGAGGTCCGGTTTGCCAGTACTGGCTCTTAGCAGTACTTGTTGGATCTAAGGGCATGCATGTGGCATGCAATGCTATATGGTTCTTTTTGTTGAAGCACATAAACAGTTCTTTGGTTATTGAGCAACCAGTTGCAGCAATATCTCTTTTGGTGGTCGTCCTGCTCTATCCCCGCATGGGTTGTCTTACAGAGTTCCCGTACATATGGAATATGTAACTGGGTGGAGAGACAGTATCAATACGATACAGAACAGAAGGTTACATGTGTGTAACCATGGATCTTTCCACCACGAGGCCGCAATCAAAATTGCGATGATGGTGGAGCAGACAGGTGATTTTATTCTGGGATTAGCCACCTCACAGGTGGTTTGTCCTAAGTACTTATCCACATTACCTGACCAAGTGGGTCAGTTCTCGTACATATGTATGTAACTGGGTGGACAGATAGTCTCTTCACTCAGAGAACCATGGTTACTCACATGTAACCTTCCGTTTAGTTTGTTAAGTTTAGTTTAGATCAGTTTAGTTTAGTTCTGTTTAATTTAGATGAGTTTAGTTTGGTTTAGTTCAATTTTTAGGTTAGACTACACCAGTCTGACGCAGAGTATTCTGTATTTTGCAGTCGAGACTCTTCATGTGAACTGAGTCTCTCCTTCACCTCCTTCAGCACTTGTTGTTGTACAGGCGTTGGCTCGCGGCCCAGTCACCATGGCGACGTGACGGACTGGTCGACAGCCAGCGACAGGTCACATGACTCCTCCTCAGAGAATTAGACTCACTCTTATTTAATGAAGAGGTTTGTAAAAACTTAGACACATCCAGTAAACAAACAACATTATGAAACATCGACTCATCTCAATCATGAAACACACAGTAACACACACTGGTACCCGTATCTCTCCGTTGGCCAGGTGGGCTCCGTGGGGGCCAGGGTGTCCGGGGTAGGTGCTGTACACTGGCTCTTTGCAGTAGATCTTGATGACGCAGCGATCCTGGACGTCTCGTGGATCCTCCAGCTCGTAGAAGACGTTGCGGGTCTCGTCTTTGATGAGCAGTGCCGTGCTCGGAGACCTGAACGTCATCATAACATCAGCGATGCTTATTATCTGCAGATAAACTGTGATGGACATTCACTCAATGACGGGAGGAAAACTGGAGGCTGTTTAACTCTAATGAGTCTGACACAACGTAACATCCAGAGAGCGTTGGGTTCAGACACAGCGCTGCTGATGACTGCTGGGCTGGTTCACAGCACATTATCAACATAATCGAGATCATTTTAATTAACACCTCCAACAAAACACCTCCTGATTTGTGATTAGTCAGTAACATCAGGACTGAAGTGATTGACACTTTTACAAGCCCAAAGGTTTTAAAGCACGGCGCTGCAGTGACATGTGGGCTAGTTAGTCTGCAAACTCCAACAGCTTGTGTTGGCAGTAAAAACTTACATTTGTGTTAAAACAACAAAGGTAACAGTTAGCAGGAGTCAGTGTTAATGAGCCTCCACTGGTCCAGCTGTTAGTTAGCCTAGCCTGCTAGTTAGCCCACCCTGTAAGTTAGCCTACAATGGTAGTTAGCCTAGCTTGCTAGTTAGCCCAGCCTGTTAGTTAGCCTAGCCTGCTAGCTTCTACCTGCTAACAGCCAGTTCATCTGAAACTCACCTATGTTTTAGTGTCTTTATATCTGACGTATCTCCATTGTCTTGATAGAGCTCTACAGTGTTTGTCATCGACTGATGTCAGAGTGAACACGTGAACATCTGTCCAGATGTGTTGTACCTGAGCATGGCCATGGTGAGTCTCTGAGGGAACATGTGGACGATGAGTGCCCTCAGCGTGTCGAGACTCGTCAGCTCATGGGTCAGATGGACACGACGCGTCTCCTCCCCAAGCTGCAGGAACAAGATCCCTGTATGATGGAGGAGGAGGAGGAGGAGGTGGACGAGGAGGAGGTGGAAGTGGAGGACGAGGAGGAAGAAAAGGAGGTAGAGGTGAAGGAGGTTTAGCAGAGAGCAGAGGAACATTTTAACTGAAAATGTGGATCAATCTGCAGACATTTAAATGCTATTAAACTGATAAACTCCTAAATATTTAAAGGAAATGAAGCGTCTGCATCTTCACCTCCTCCTCCTGCAGACGCTTCACCTCCTCCATCTGGTGATTAATCAGAGCTGATAGCTGAGCTCAGACGCTTCACCTTCGGTCTGATCAGAGACAACGATGTCAACGTCAGATCAAGACATTCACACATGGACGCGTCTGATACGTGTGATGTGATTGGATCCTGACGTGTCAATCAATGACATGTTGTCAATTGATTGGACAGTAATTAAGCGTGAAACAGGCAGATGAGAGCATCTGAACATTGGAGCGTCGGCGCAGGTCAAACACTGCGTCTTAATCTGAGGCTGAAACATGAAGGATTTAATAAACATTTGTCAGAAACTTGTCACGAGGTTTTAGAAACATTTAATACGTCTCAGGTTTTAATCTGTTACATTATTTCACTGACACAAACAGGTGAACTCAAACTGAGGCTGTGCAGAGGACACCAGTGGTTGAGTCCAGATGAGTCCGGTTGAGTCTGGTTGAGTCTAGATGAGTCCGGTTGAGTCCGGTTGAGTCTAGATGAGTCCGGTTGAGTCTGTTGAGTCTGGTTGCTTCTGGATGAGTCTGATTGAGTCTGGTTGAGTCCAGATGAGCTAGTTGAGTCTGGATAAGTCTGAATGAGTGTATATGAGTGTTGGAGTTCTGACCTGGCGCCCTCAGCTTGGCCTGGCTGGATGACCGGGCCAGTGGCAGACTCTGGCGGAGACGGTTCATCCGGTTGAAGCCGATGGGGATGTCAGACTCCGACATGGTCTCCAGATGTTCAGCGGAGGCAAAGGAAACTCTGCTGGCCTGGTCGGCGAGAGCCGGCTGAGTCGGACTGAGACGAGTCACGCGAGGAGTCCGACTCTGTGGAGACAAGAACAAGAAGGGATGAGTTTCTGCTGTGACGACCGATGGTGCAATGTAGAACAAACACAAAGATGACCTTGAATATGAAAAACAAAACTCTAAGTAGAGAAACAGAAAAAATGAGGCTGGAGAAAAAATTAGAGCAGAGACTCTTTAACAAACTAACCAACATTAAGGTAAAATACTTAGTGTCCTTGGACCGAAGAAGGAAAAATAATTCAAGCAGAGGAACGTTTGTAACAGATCACAACAAAACACAACAGAGGCCTATACTAGCGAGTTGAACAGACCCAGGATCTGGTCCAGTTCTCTGCTTCACTAACTAACAGTCTCAGTCTCTCTCAGCTCCTACGAAGCTGCTCATCAACTCCATTAGTCAACCAGGTGTTTCCAGTCTAGATGTGAGCGTTCACATAAAAGAGACGGAGTTTGCAGCAGACGTCCAATCACAAACATGAAAGAACCAGTAGCAGAGCGGAGACTTCACAGCCGAAGAGCAGACGATGATTTTACAACAACATGAGGAAAACCGGCCGATAATCCAGGAAAAAAGCAACACGGTGGCAGCTGCTAGAAACTGAACAGAAGCTGGTAAAAGATCGATTGTGTCGACGTAAAGTTGTTGTAGTTTCACAGCAACACAGAGACGAGTAGATGTGACTGGAATTAAATTAAAATCAAATGAATGATGCTGAAATCTAGACTGTTGTTACGGTGAATAGGCTGATACAACTTTAACCTTCATGTTCAGCTGCAACCCTAGCGCCACAAAACAATACAACTAAATATAAGAACATGATTCAAAGTGTCAGTAGGAAACTTTCATCTCTGATACGTCCAATTACAGTTTCAGTGTCAGTCAGTCTCTGGTTTAGGACGACAAGCTCAGTTAATGAAGGTGACGGGGGTGTGTCGTCGGACCCTGGCAGCTCCAAACAGGAGCATTTGTACAATGTGTCAATAATAAAATCCAGTTATTTAATATCCTAGTTAATTATTGTAGGAGTCAATAACGCAGCAGTGCTACTGTCTGAGGGACAGTCAGCTCCACTGTGTCACTGGCAACGAGCGGTTTGAGGAGATCACAGATATATAAGTGACGCTCCAATAAATAATCTTGTTGGTCTCTAAGATCTTCAGATCTTCAATAAAAGGACCAGACATTTTCAAGAGAACTGATTGGTCGGAGGGCGGGGATTTTATAGGCACCGACCTCTGATCTGGAACATGACCTGCTCTGGAGCAGGTTAGTTCAGCATCAGTTACCATGGAGACGTAGCCCAGTGAGAAATAAACCACCTTCGTAGGACGTGTTACCGTGATAACAACTAGTCCTGCTTCATAGTCCAAAGGGGTTTTGCACACAACCAAGATCAGGGATTAAGCCGGGATATGTTGGTAATCCTGGCTGAACTTAGTCTCAAGTCAGTAGCATGACAGCAGGTCAAACTTAACCTGGTCTAGTTACCATGGTGATTTGGTCTCTGCAGCTAGCTGCTCCAGACTAGGCTAACATTCATCCTACTGATTCTCCTGTCTTTCTACTGTCAGTCCTGTGAGGAACTGATGTGTTTTACAACACGTGCATAGTCTTTCTACATATGTTACATCATTTTAATCATCCTGCATTAAAATATTACATATATGTTGTCATTTGTCATTTCATTTAAGTCTTTTGACAGTTTGTAATAGCAACAGTCTTTTCATATTTATTCAAGCATTATTATGACTCACTAATGTTACATTGCTGTTAATGAAGACTGGTTGTCAAGTTGTCGTCACAAGTTTAATGAATATGTTTTATTATAGTAACTGAGACAAAACATGGCTGATGAAGTTGCAAAGGTGTTTTCAGACACTATAATGTGTTCTATTTGATTGTGTGTGTCTGTGTAGTCTGTGACTGTCCCTCCATCACTGGCCTCCTCTTATTTAAATGGAGTCCAGCTCCTCTGCTGGGGTCAGATCCTGGTTGGACGGGGGCGGAGCCAGAGGGGAAGGTAGAACTGGACCCTGAAATGTGATAGGACACCCAAGGTGTCACCCCTGATGATTAACATGTCATTGATTTTTTTTAAAAATGTTTTATGTTTTATGTTTTATTTTTCATTTTCACCTTTTTTAAGGCACTGTCTTCTGTTGGTGATTTTATTTTTATAATAATAATATCTTGTGTTTTGTGTCTTAATTTCCCTTTGGGATTAATAAAGTATCATCTGTCATCTATCAATCTACTTAATTATACTCTACATTTCCTGAGTAACATACATATCTATTTGCTACATTTAAAGCAAAGTGTTTAACAGTTGATTAGTGGACTTTAAAACTAACTCCTTAGTCCTTTAACTGCAGCCTAATGATGACGCTACAGTGGAGCAGTGTTTATTAACTGGACATTATTGGACGACTTATGCAGTGATGGACTGGGACTCTGGTCTGGCCGCTGATCTACAGGTTTTATGGGCCGGTCAGACCAATATAGAAATAAAAAAAAGTGTCGGGACCGTCGGGACTACAGCCGGCTGATGGCCGTTCTGGACTGGACCAGAACACACAGACTGTCAGTCCGCCCCTGCTTACACATTAAGCCAGTCTGCTATTGTCCTATCAGGTTTTCTCTCTTTCCTTAATTATTTACTAGTATTGTCTTTTTTTCTTATGATGTGTTTAACCTCTTCATCAACTCCATCAGCAGCTGTTGTTCAGCGGCCGTGAAGTAAGAAACAAGACTGTATCTATGTCCCATCGGTGATTCTGTGATCGACCCGAGGTCTGTTTCAGAACGTGAACATGCACTGATCCAACTATCTACACTGGCTTGACTTAGCTGCGCCTTTTCATCCTGGCTTGGCAATTGTACAACTGATTAAGTCAAGATGTGCCGACCAGACTAGGTCAGGCCGCGCTTCCTCATTTATCCTGGATTTATTTATTCTACTTTTGTGCAGTAGCCCTCAGGCCTCAGATCACAACACAACAGATCACAGACACTGTGACACCATGTTTCACCTGAGAAGCTCTTGACACAGTTTCTCCAGATGGACTTTACCTGTTAATCACTGTTTGGCTTTAATATCTGAGGTCTGTGTGAACGACTCACAGGTCGAGACCAGTTCAACATCAACTCACTGAACAAAGACTTGTGTTTCTACAGTCACGTCGGCAACATGTGACGGCACGAAAACTAAACAAAAACACATCTACATCATTATATCTGATCAGACTCTGTCTTACCTGTGACATCATCACCTGCTCTGAGGCGCCGTCTCCTGTCGCTGTGATGTAACAACTCATCAGGTTTGAGTTTAAACAGAAACAACTTTGTCCTTCAACTTCCTACTTTTCTGCTGCAGCGACTGAACTGGTGGGAAAACCAGTAGATACTCAGTTTGACTGATGGACGCAGCTGTACACTCACTCACACACAAACACACACACACACACACACACACACACACACACAAACACACACACACACACTAACACACACACACACACACACACACACACACTGACACACACACACACACAGCTGCTACACTCAGACATTTCCATGGACATTATCTTTGCAGAGCAAAGCAGCATTCCTCTACAGTGAGCCACAACCCTGCATCACATCAACTTTACCACACACACACACAATCGAACACACTCACTGTAACACACACACACACACACACACACACACAGTTACACAGCAGCTCAGGGTTCACTACTTTGCTCAAACAGAAGAGGACGGAACCTGAACTATCGAGTGTTTCCATCACTCAGTCAGAGGTCACATGACAAGTCACATGACGAGTCAGCATGTTTCCTCTGACACGTCTCAGAGATGGTGCTGTTTCCACAGAAGCTGCAAGATGATGAACACCATCACTGACAGATGGTGTTGAAGTGGCGGTAAGTGATTCTGGCTATGAGCCGCGGTGCCGACGCTGCAGTAGACAACCTCCTGAGGCTTTTAGAGAAAACACTTCCTGCTTCTCTCTGATCAGAGGCAACAGACTGTACACTGAGCTTCACATCAACAGTCTGAACATGAAGCTACAGAGCAGGTGGACGGGTTAGCGCTGAGCTAACACTGAGCTAACACTAGTGCACCGACTCAGAATTTTTTACCTCATCTTATCATTTTTCTATGATGAATAGACAAAAATGAAATGACAATGAAATTTGATATATAATAAATGTTTTGTGACTAGCGACGTGAAAAATTTATCTTTTCAGTGACTTGCATTTCCAACGACTAACAAGCCGGCCAATATCTTGGTAGGCGACAATCATGGTCCAAATCGATGATTAACGTTCTGTCAAGTGTGTACATAATGTACCACGTACACTAAAACTTGGACAGTTTTTCTCCCATAGATCTGAACTGACTACAACAGTTTCTTCATCCAGACCAACAACTTGTCTCTTAGACCCTGTTCCAACCAGGCTGTTTAAAGACGTCCTACCTTTAGTTGACACGTCCATCTTGGGTCTGATCAATCTATCTTTAGTAAAAGGCTACGTACCACAGGCTTTTAAAGCTGCAGTAATTAAACCATTACTTAAAAAGCTACTCTGGACCCAGGTGATCTAGCTAATTATAGACCTATATCAAATCTCCCTTTATGTCCAAAATCCTGGAGAAAGTTGTTGCTGCTCAACTATGTGATTACTTACATGAGAATAGTCTTTATGAGGATTTCCAGTCAGGGTTTAAACTCATCATAGCACAGAAACAGCATTAGTGAAAGTTACCAATGACCTTCTTATGGCCTCTGACAATGGACTTGTCTCTATTCTTGTCCTGCTGGATCTTAGTGCGGCGTTTGGTATCTGAATTGACACACACTTTGTTCATATTGTTGCAGATTCTCAGTAGAAATGATAAGGAAACTGAGAATTAGCTTTGATTGTTGAGTTGGATTAATGAAGATGATGAAGATGTTAGAGGTGATGAAGGTGTGTCTAAGTGAAACAGTGTGAAGCTTCAGATTGAGAATAAAAACTCTGTTAATGAAGGAACGCAATGGTGTGTCTCAAATCATACATTTTTGTTAGTACACCTCTATGTAGTACGATATGTCTACTTCCGTTGAGCCCGACTGCTGTACTTCAACAAAATATGTTCAGTCTCAAATCTCTGTGCACTTATGGGTAATGAGCATCTAAATGTCTTCTTCTTCTACTCTTTATTTAGTGGTGAACTGCCACCAAACGCAACGTTAATCATGGATCTGGACCGTGATCGTCTCCACCAACATATCTGCCGGCTTGTTTTCAATTCTAATCAATAATCAAAGTCTCACTAGTGCTGATGTTTGCTTGTGTGGCTCCATGTTTCATGTGAGGTGGAGATTACGCCGCCATCCCTCCTCTTCTGCTACGTAGCCAAGATGGCGTCATTGAGGGTGAGAAGTGTCCGTGGTTATGATGAAACCATCCGGGTGTTAACACTTCACTGTGTTTTACCAGACTGGTCCGTGTCAACACACTGACACACTCAAAGTGGTTAGTATGAGTATGGAAGTATGAGATTTGAGACGGCACAACTCTACTCAGGTTGATCGTCCAGGAAAAAACCAGGTCTCTGCATCACAGTGCATCCTGTTTCTGTTCCTTCATGGTGGTGCTGTTGGACGCTCAGCGCCGTCGGACGCTCGGCGGCGTCGGACACACGCAGCCTCGTTAACGTTCAGAATGTCAGACGATTGTGTTCACACACACTCGGATCCAGTGTCTCTGTGTGTGTGACAGAGGATATTTCTTTTAAATGAACCATTTCCTGTCCTTGTTGCCATGGTAACTTTACCAAGCAGAAGAGGCTCCGTTGATGATAAAGATGAAGATGCTGCAGTGTTAATGTTTGTACAAGTGAACGTCCCATTATCGATTGTCACTGTTTTTTGCTAAAATACAACATTCACACACACACACACACACTATGACACACACTGTAGCACACACACACACACTGTAACACACACACACACTGTAACACACATACACTGCTGCTGAGGCTGCTGCATCAGAAGAGGCGGCGACTCCCTGAGAGGACGAGGAGACAAACTACTGCTGTTACAAACACTGAGCTGATGTTTGATGTTTAACTCGATGAAATAATGAACCTGGTGACATTGTGATGAACAGTCACCGTTTCATCATTAGAATCTGAGCCCAACGATTGAACGACACTATAATCATTATTATTATTATCATCATGTGAGGCAATCGCTGTGTGTTTGTCCTGTGCTGCGTTACTGTTATTAGTGTTGATTATGTTTATTGATCTTATTTAATATCGTTAATTGTGTGGTGATCGTTGACCCTGAACCACCGTCACTACATCACCAACAATTTCACTTTATTAGAAAATATATGCGACAATGAAACACAGCTTCAGCTCAACTGTGGTTTTACTGACGACAACGTTGAAAACTACTGAACTACCAAAAGAAACTACGGAGGCTCTGAAGGGACATGGAAGAAACAACATGACGTACTAGACGAGGGTGTCTGAGACACACACAGATTTAAATCATTTACACTTTAAAGTTCAGTCGTTTTTTAGTTTTTATCAAACTCTTTAACACATCATGAATCAGGGACCGTTCCTACAGCGGATGAACACCAGACTGTGAAACAACGTCAAGTTTCTTTCTATATCAAACTCACTGTTCTGCTCAATGTGGATGTTTTATTCAGATTTAACTTTATTAACTACAGAGCGTTGATAGTAACGAGGAGTTTATTTTATTTGTCACTAACTGTTTGGATAAATGATAATTACTAGTTTGAAACAACTTTTTATTTATGGTCTGAGTCTGAAACTGGCTTACAGTCTGTGGCAACTTCATAGATTAAACTGGATTTTAATTAAAACTGAAACTGAGTCTTTTGATTGGTTGCCAGAGTTTTACATTGAGGAAACCGTTTGTAGTTTCTATTTGTGAACAAAAAGAAAAACCAAGAGAAAATATCCTTTAACGTTTCCATGCGACTGTAAAAACAGTGAAACATTCCCAGCTGCTTAATCCTGAAGCTGCAGCTTCTATTGTTCAGTTTGTAAAAATCCTTCAGCAGTTTGTGTTCGCTGCCTCAGCATCGAGCCTCTCACACTATAAAGTCACGTTATGGTTAAAATGCTGAAAGCAGCAGTAAGTGCTGAGGTTTGAGTCTCCACAGCATCAGAGGGAAATGTATTCAAACCTCATTATAATAAACCTGCTTCAGGTCAAATGCATCTTCCAGTAGTTTTCAAACAAATTCACAGAGAAATCAGACTAGAGATGATCAGTTGATCTGAGATCTGAAGCGTTTAAAGTTCAGCTGCTCGTTGGACTTCAACCTCATCAGAAACAGCAGCTTCAGAACAAACTTGAGTTGTTGCCAGTAACTGAGAGGATTACACCCTCCCTCTGGAAGACTGAGCCTCCTGTTTCGGCTGAGATTAATTGGCTCCCACTCAGATTTAAAAGGCATTATTCTCACAGGCCTGAAATAAAACAGGACTTTGATTAATCTGGTCCGAACACGCCTCGTGGATCTCACTCTCTCTTGTCCACTTCCTCGTCTGGAAACTTGAAACCAGAGCGATAAAGTCTGATGACCACTAATGGCTCCACTGTTCACATTCACAGTATTTACATCCTGACAGAGGCTGCGATGAAGACAATGGGTCAGCATCAACAAACTCCAAGTCATGGTGGAAACGACGTGCTGGTCCCAGCGTGGGTTTAAATACGGATCATGGGTGAAGCAGCACAGATCACATTGATATCACCTGGAGAAATAAACAGCAGGAGTCATCGTTCTCCACTGTTGTGTCCATGAAGATCTCAGTCAGTCGACCAGCAGATGTAACGGCCCCCGAGGCTGCTGACGAAAACCTGCAGACGAGGCACATTAGGACCAACTCTGAGGGGAAAACGCTGCACAGCAGGAAAATGTGGCGTGTGGGTCCAATGATGATTCTAGATGAAAAGTAAAAGGTGAGTTCATCGCAGTTCATCTCATGGGGACGATAACATGAAGGGGCAGAAAGTTTGACGTATCCTGAGGTCAGTTAAAGACTGACGGACGCTGCAGCGTCTGCATCAAGCTGAAGAAGGAACCGAGCCACAGGGCAAAGCTTCATTTACCCGAACAACCAATGGTTGTTTTTCTCGTCCACGAACCCAAAACAGATTGAATAAGAAGAGTTTCCTCTGCCAGAAGTCTGAGCTCAGACGTGAACCTGAACCTTCGACTGAAGCTGATACGTGGACGTCACATCCTTCAGAGGCTGAAGACCAGAGAAGTTTCTAATGCTGCCAAGAAAAGTTTTTTCAGTTCTTGAGTGTTGAAGGATCTGATGGGTGGCTCCTTCCAAGACCAAACTACCACAGGGTTCATGGAAAGACACAAAGCTTTGGGTTTCATCTCAATCAAACAGGGAACAACACAACTAGAATTTCTCCTTGTAAAATATACATCTATCACTCAATCTATCCATCTAACCTCACCCTGACTCATCCATCAACAGTAAAAATGTTGACCGAACCATCCCGCTTCAGTCAAAACCAGATGTTCTCACGTCTGGACTGTAAAAGCCTCATCACCAGCAGGAAACTCCTCTACCTCACCCTGAGGTGGAGATTTGAACCTCAGGAGGAAACATGACAGACTCATCAGGGTCAAAACCACAAACGTCTGCAACAAACAGTCAACACACTGAAACAGATCGACACCTTCTGTTACTAAAACCTGAGACTCTGCAGACTGATGACGTGAATCTGACTAAATCTACATCTGTGACTGTTTTGGTTTTCTCAACCTGCTGTTAATGAGCTTGACATTGCAAACTGTCTGTGGTTTGGAAACAGATCTGAACCTGAGGGTTTTAGAAACAGGATCAGGATCAGAGTTGCAAACAGTTCTGGACCACAAACTGAACCTCACAACAAGACTTCAGCATAATGACAGATCAACACAATGACGGATCAACACAACAGATCAACACAACAGATCAACACAACGACGGATCAACACAACAGATCAACACAACAGATCAACACAACGACGGATCAACACAACGACGGATCAACACAACGATGGATCAACACAACAGATCAACACAACGACGGATCAACACAACGACGGATCAACACAACAGATCAACACAACGATGGATCAACAAAATGACGGATCAACACAACGACGGATCAACACAACAGATCAACACAACAGATCAACACAACGACAGATCAACACAACCGATCAACACAACGACGGATCAACACAACAGATCAACACAACAGATCAACATGACGGATCAACACGACTGATCAACACAACGACGGATCAACACGTAGCGACAGCGAAGAGACAAACGAACACAGACACAACAGTTGGACAGATTCACAGCCACTGATTTAACACTGAAACACAAACATTGTTGGCACTGACCTTGAAGCTCCAGTAGTTGGGCTGTTGCTAGAGGGGGACGAGGGGGAGGTGGTGGGGGAGAAAACACAGAGGAGAGAGAAAAGGGACGAGGGAGAGAAAAGAGAAAAAGGATCGAGTGTGAGACATTTTCTCTTCTTAAGCTGTAAAACACCAAACACTGCATCACTCAATGAAGAAATGTGAACGATACAAACTGTGACTAAGGACTTTAACTTTATTTTTATGCAGCGGCTACGACCTGAAATGTCCTCATTTTAAAACAACCACAAACTGTAACAAAGGCCTCAGCAAACAAAGAAACAGCAGCTGATTTTTTAAGTCGGGGAGAAAATGACAAGTTAATTGTCGTGATGATAGCCAGATTACCTTACGCTGTCCTTCACTGCCATCATAATTGGACTTTAATTGCTGGTAATTGGGTAATTGCTTCTCAGCAATTAATCAAATGTTTACAATGACTTCATCACAGTGTAATGGCTCAGATTCACTCATCAACACCAAGATGAAAATAAAACTGGTGATAAATACATTATTTTTTAAATTTTTTATTGATGAGTTTTAATAGTTTGTAGCTGTTTCATTGGATCTTTGAACAAACCACGAAGAGAAACAGAGGCTGTTATGTATGTAGAGATAAAGTTAATCAGCCTCTGCTGAGACGATGACACCTCTTCATTTTCAGTTAACAACACAGAGGTTTCCTCTTTGTCATTTCCTCCATCATTTGTTAATTATCAGCTCATTGACTGTGATGATGAATCGACGTCTTTCAACAGCAACAAGTCGACACGTCGTTGATTCACAGAAACATCAGTTATTGACGATGACAACGATCATTTTTCTGTTCCAGTCCAGTGCAAAAGGACTTGATGAGTCCTGACCTGCACCTCCACCTGGACCTCCTCCAGGACCAACACCTGGACCTTCACTGGGACCTCCTTCAGGACCTCCACCTGGACCTTCTTCTGGACCTCCTCCAGGACCTTCACTTGGACCTCCTTCAGGACCTCCACCTGGACCCTTTACTTGGACCTCCTCCAAGACCTCCACCTGGACCTTCTTCTGGACCTCCTCCAGGACCTTCACTTGGACCTCCTTCAGGACCTCCACCTGGACCTTTACTTGGACCTCCTCCAAGACCTCAACCTGGACCTCAACCTGGACCTTCACTTGGACCTCCTTCAGGACCTCCACCTGGACCTTCACTTGGACCTCCTTCAGGACCTCCACCTGGACCTCCTTCAGGACCCCCCACCTGGACCTTCACTTGGACCTCCTTCAGGACCTCCACCTGGACCTCCTTCAGGACCTCCACCTGGACCTCCTTCAGGACCCCCCACCTGGACCTTCACTTGGACCTCCTTCAGGACCTCCACCTGGACCTCCTTCAGGACCTCCTTCAGGACCTCCTCCAGTACCTCCTTCAGGACCTCCTCCAGGACCTCCTCCAGGACCTTCTTCTGGACCTCCTCTAGGACCTCCACCTGGACCTCCACCTGGACCTTCTCCTTTCAACAGCAACATGAACTCGACACGTCGTTGATTCACAGAAACATCAGTTATTGACGATGACAACGATCATTTTTCTGTTGCAGTCTGGTGCAAAAGGACTTGATGAGTCCTGACCTGCACCTCCACCTGGACCTCCTCCAGGATCTCCTGATTATTGACGACTGTAAAGTTTTTATAATCTTCATCCAACCACTGTCGCTCTGAAGTCAGACTCATAATGTGCTGATTCTCATTCAGGTTCTGGTTTTACAGTAGTGTCTCTCGCTGTGATTAAATGTGTTCATGAACATTTACTCAGTGGATCTGCGATGATGAAAGAACACGTCAGCTTGAATCTAAAGATGTGCGACTCATGTTTGTCTGAATGCAATTCAGCGGTTTGTGTTTTATACAAAGTCCAGTCTGATAAAAACATTCAGCTACAGCGATGATCATCTGTACTTTGACCTTTTATGTTGTTTCTTTGTTGAAGCAGCTGATGGTCGAGAGGAGCTGATGCTCCAATAACACACGACAGATGAGGGTTGTTTATTAAAGTGTAAGTGCAGCTTTGATCATTACCAGGTGTTCAATCAGATCAATGCATCCTCATTTACAGACACATCTCTTACAGAGACGTCTTCTGATATGTCACATGTTGGTCACAAAGAACACACGGTTGATAACAAAGTGATTGAACTGTGAAAGACTTGCTCCAGAGTAACTGAATGAAGTGTCAACCTCATCACAGCCAATTTAACTTGTAGCTGAATTAGAAGTCTCTGTAATAAAAACTGAAGGTCAAAGAGACTAATTATAAAATACCTTCATGGTTTTATCAGTGCGACAGAAGCTGTTAAAAAGCTCAAGTCTCTGAGGAGTCGGCCTTTTCAACATCTTTTTAACCCGACGAGTTCAGCACACGGAACAACACAACAGTCGCACAACAACACACAAAGCACACATAACAACAATAATCATAATAACAACAGTAATCATAATAACAACTATTCAGTCCTGAACACGTTCAAACCTCCAACGTCGTCTCTTGTTTCAACTCTTGACACTCACCCACAGCTGTTGATTGTCTGTTAACGTCTGTTAACGTCTGTTAACGTCTGTTGATCGTCTGTTTGTTAACATCTGTTGATGGTCTGTCTGTTGATCGTCTGTTGACGTATGTTGATTGTCTGTTTGTCTGTTAATGTATGTTAATCGTCTGTTAATGTCTGTTGATCGCCTGTTGATCGTCTGTTTCGCTGCAGCTTTGTCAGGTCTTCAGCTCTAAAAGCTCCAACATTGTCTGTCTCAACACAGAGAGTTGGGGTTTGACACAGCAGCCAAATTCATTTACACACCGAGTTTCACATTTGGGTAAATTTTAAAGTGAGTTTAAATTCTGAGCTCAGGTGTGTTAACACTATCAAACCTGAATCCCGTCACATATGCTAAGAGCTGGTGAGAAGAAGGAAAAACAAATTCCCTTAATAATTAAACAGAGTTTTTGGTGGAGTTTAAATTATGTTTGAGCAGCTGTTCATGGAGCTGCCAATACTTCCTCTGCTTGCTCCATCCTGAAATCTCAGGCTGCAACTTTTAAATTCATCTCACTTCATGTTGAATGTGAAGGAAAGTGTGACCCAGATTCCTGAGCTGAGCAGCTACGAGGCCGAGTCCTGGCGACTAAACTCAACATCACATTCACATTCAGCTTCTCCAGCCAGGAGAGGGACGACAGCATCTCCTCTCACCGCGTTTGTCTTTAAATCACGGGTCCAGATCACCAGACTTCACCACCGCCGCACGAGGACGAGGACGGACCCAACGGAAAATGTTCGAAGAGGAAAAACTGGAGCAAACGGGTTCTTTCATGGTGACGTTTGATTCAGAACGACGCTGTCTGTCCACATTCAGTGTCTGAATTGATCTGTGGATTAGACTGAACTAAAGTTCATCAATTGTGAAATTAAATAATAGATGCAACATTTAAGCTTGACTACAACTCTAGTCTTTCTCTCCATGAAGCTTCTCCTACAGTCTCGGAGTAAAGCTGACTTAAAGATGAACGATATGTATCAAAAGGTTTAAATGAACAGAACCAGAGAAGCTCATTGGCTGCTAATGTAGGTTCAGTTACTTCGTCTGTAGGCTAAGACCCTGATCAGTGATGCGACAGTGGACGACTTTACCGATCATCCTCTTCATTGCGTTACTATAAATAAACTACACATTGCAGTGAGAGAGAGAGCAGAACCATTCGTTTGTTTTTAACCTTGTGTTTCATATTGGAAAAAATAAATTAATTAATTTGCAGCGGTCAGTGTTGATTCTGTGGTGGTCCGCCACACATTGATCATTAAAAGTGAAACCCTGCGATCATTTTGTGACGGTTTCAACTATGTCACTTTCTTCGATTCTATATATAGAAACTGTTTATTGATTCTCTTCTGCTGCTGGGTTTTAAAAACGTCTCTTCTTGTTGGCTGCGTTATGTGGCCTCTTGAGTTACAACTAGTCACCACCAAGTCGACCTAAAACCCTGCCCAAGAACTTTTCGAGGTAAAAAAAAGTCCCTACCACTGTGGACACGGCCCAGTTCCAGGAAACCAGGAAAACATCTGGAAACATGTTTTTTCACCGTGTGATTGATTTTCTTGTTTTTCCACCAGACTCCAGCTCCTCTGTCGATCGGCTCATTTACAGTTTTGTAGTTTTACTGTCTAAACCTGTTTCTGGTAAAAACCAGCAACGTTTGATTTTTAATGAATTTTTCGCTTTGATTTTCTTCCTCCAGTCATCCAGTTTATTTATATGTATTTTATTACTTTTCAAACTAGATGTGCTGTAACATCTGTAACAGATGAGCACCACAGATTCGACTATGTCCATACCTGGATCTGGACCTGGATCTGGTCCTGGATCTGGATCTGGACCTGGATCTGGATCTGGACCTGGATCTGCAGGATGAACGTGGGCGACCGACTCTGATTCATGTTTCATCCTCAGAAGGAGCAGGTTCTTTTTTCTGTTACTGTTCAACTCAACAAACCTGTAATTTATCCTGAATGTGTCATCATCATATAACTTCAATCATCACCTCTTCGTGCGCGCATGGTCTTTGACACATCAGCTTCTGATCAGATCTGATCTGATCTGAACCTGATCAGAGTCCTTTGATATTTGGTTTCTGAGTCTGATGTGGTGCCCAGTGGCTCTGTGTGAGCACCCTCAATTTCGTTGTACCTCCACTGTCCAATGACAATAAAGACTATTCTATTCTGATCCAATGAACCCTGTTTAGCTTCTTAACTCGGTCTGAAGGTCATGAAGTCTAAGAGTTTAAATTATTGATGAGATATGAATGAAAGAGTCTCAAACTGCAACTACTGAGTATTGACACCGACGACAGCCGTGATCTTCTCTCATCGACGTATCGAGGTTCATCATCTCGAACTTGTTGTTGTAACTGTCTCATTCAGGTGAAACACTCGCTGTGTTACAACCTCTAATACCTCACACACAAACACACACACTGTGTAATCACTGCTCCCTCTGGTTTATTCACCTTCAATTCAATTGGCAAAAATTACCGCCAAGTCACTGCCGCGGATAATTTAACGCACCGACACCAGGACGATTTTTAGAAAATAAAACATAAAACCGTCTCATCAAACACAAACGGGCCCCGATGCACCGTGACTCAGTGACTCAGTGATTATACTGTTTATCAATCACTTCACATGAAATACACCAGAGAGAGGACGCAGAGGGACGCCAGGGGAGGAGGAAGAGGAGGAGGAAGAGGAAGATGATCAGGAAGAGGAAGAAGAGGAGGAGGAAGAGGACAGAGTGAAAAGAGACAAACAGCAAAGAGACAAGCAGAGACATGACCTGAATGACAAGCAGCCATCTTTGTACCCACCCTCACACACACACACACAGAGTCACACACACACACACACACACAGTCACACACACAGTCACACACACACACACACACACACACACACACACACACACACACACACACACACACACACACACACACACACACACACACACACACACACAGTCACACACACACACACACACACACACACACACACACACACACACACACACACACACACACACACACACACACACACACACACACACACACACACACACACACACACACAGTCACACACACACACACACACACACACACACACACACACACACACACACAAACACACCTGTTTTTGATTTGACATCATGTGTATTCACACACAAACATGAACACAAGCAGCACACACACCTGGACACCTGGGGGGGCAGGAAGGGGTCGGTTTCTTTGCATCTGAACAACACACACATTACAGAGACACACACACTTGTGTTCTTCACGTCATTCATGAAGGTTCCTGCAGCAGCATCACTCACACACACACACACACACACACACACACAGGAAGCCCGTCGGTCTGACGGTTGTTACCGTTGCTATTTAACGTTGTCTCCGTCCGCCTGCTGCATCATCACCATCATCTTCCTCATCCTCCTCCTCCCCCCGCTCCGTGCGCCTCCCTCCTCCTCCCCCCTCCTCTCCCTCTCCATGTTGTTTTCACTGCAGCTCTGATGTCGATCCACAGTCGTTCTCTTCGCTGCTGCTTCCCGTAGTAGCTTCACAGCCAGTTAGCATCTATGATCCTCCTCTCCTCCTCCTCCTCCTCCTCCTGCCTCTCTCTCTCTCTCCTGGCTGTCACTGTCTCTCACCCTCCACCTCCGACATAAACGATGCAACAAACAAACCAATAAATAAATAAACAAAGAGTCCCTGTCTGTGTCTCCTGTCGCCTCCTCGTCTCCTCTCAGACTCAGAACAGCCTCCGTCCACAGCGCTGCCAACCACATGACATCACCATGGTTGCCTTATATGGAAACGGCGGGGTTGCCATGACGACAGCAAACTCCACCTGCCCCCTCCTCTCCCCTCAGTCCATCTTCTTTACTTTAAATTCACTGAAAGATGGCTCGAATAAATACACACAGCAGTAGTAGGAGGAGGAGGAAGAAGAAGAGGAAGAGGAGGAGAAACAATCAGCAAACATCACCATCAGCCTGTAGGTGGCGCAGCAGATCCACTCACCAACGAGACAAATGTTTGTGTTTCATGTGAACATTGATGATGATGAAGATGTGTAACAGTCTCAGGATGTTTGTGACCTGAAGATATCATGTGATGCTGTTGTGGGCGGAGTTACCTGTCGTCCAGCGGTGGTGGAGGCAGAGCCTAGTGAGCCGCCTCCGGGGCTGTTGTACTTGTTCTTCTGCAGATCCATGAGGGCGTCTCGCTGCCGCTCGATGTCGGCCTTGTGGATGCTATTCAACGCCTCCAGGCTCTTAGCCGCCACAGAGTTGTGGCGTCGGTCCAACGAAGATGACGTGAAGCCTCCATTGGCGTCAGGGAAACGCCGTGCCCCTCGGCCGCCGCCTGCCGCCATCGTGTGATAATCACGAGGAAACTCGACATCGCCAGCGGAGATCATGGGACCCTTTCTCTTCTCTCGACCTGCAGCCGGGGGGAGGAGTCAGAGGGTCGGGGAAACAGTCAGAGGAGGAGTTATCAGTGAAGTTTGAGTTTCATTCTGCAGCTTCAACAGTTAATCAGAAACAGGTCAGATGTCATTGTCACATTAAGGAAGAAACACGACAGACAGAGAAACGATGGCAGAAATGTTACAAACATTTAAATGTAAATAAACGACCTCCACCTTCTACATCACAATGATGTCATCAATCTACAATTATGACTAAGACATTAATGAGGACACACACACACACACACACACACACACACACACAATCACATCATCATCATCTTCATCACACTGACGTCAGAACATCTGGTTTATTAAAGTCCTGATGTGAACATAAAACTTGGATTATAAAGGATTAGATATATTAGATATTAAATTACATATTTAGTTAGTTGTTTATTGTATAGTTTGTGTCTGTGATGTCACAGCGAAGGCCACACCCCCTGCACCACTGAGTGTTTACTGTCGTTTGAACAGAAAAACAACCTTTAACATTTGATCTGAAGGTTGAAGCAGATTAGAGAGAAATTATAGAAAAAGCAATAACCTGATATTTATATGACTTTATCGATGATGTGAGTCACAAATAATAAATAACTGATATCGACAAAAACATGATGAGGTGGAAACATTAAGGGTGAATTTATTTAGGCAATAATCTATAATCTATGATCTGTAATCTATCATCTATAATTTCACTGCAGTTAAACTGAATTCAACCTTTAAGCCTCTGACTCAGAAACAGTGAGTTCAGGGTTAAAGCTCAGAGTCTCACTGCTGCAGCTTTTAAATTCAGACCAATGTGTGTGTGTGTGTGTTCAGACTGCTGAACTGAGGAACCAGAACTTCAATAAACTCAGGTATATTTTAATATTTATAGCTCCAGTAATCCCACGTGACATTTATCCTCAGAGATGACGTCACTCGCTCAGTAGACGTTTAAACGTTTCTCACCTTTAGATTTATAATGTTTGTAATGTTGGTGACATGCCATCGTTTCTCTGCGTCTCTTGTCGTGTTTCCTCCGCCAGTGAGTCGATGTTAATGTGACGTTTGTCTTCAAAGAGAATAATAATTGATATAGAGGAAGGAGGCGGTCTGATCCTGATCCTCTGAGTCTCTGGTCTCTGCTCAGTGAATCTGAACCTTTTCTCTAAAACCTTCACACTGATCCCCCCCCACAAACAACCTGATCAATCACTGATCCAATTGCTGCTCCACCACATGAAACTAACCCAGGATGATGTTGGACACACACACACACACACACACACACACACACACACACACTATAATCCTCTCCAGTCTTTAGGGAGCAGCTGTAAATGAAGCAGCTCCGTCTCCTCCTCCTCTTCCTCTGTATCTCTCCTCCACGCATGAGCCCAGTTAGCCACCTCCACCTCCTCCACCTCCTCCTCATCCTCCTCATCCTCCTCCTCCTGCAGTGGATCAGAGTAGTTCAGTCCTTCAGTCTCACTTCGACTGTAACAGCATCAATGGTGAGGTCATACAGGACATGGCGACGTCACGATTTCAATCAGCTGATCAATCATCAATCAATACGGTTGCTGATACTCCTGATACATGACGGACTGACCATCTTCATCACCCACAGTTTTGATTTAAACTCACTGAGACTCCAGTTACAAACCTGAGACTGAGGCGTCGTCTTTTCCAGGTCATTGTCTGATTTACACAGAGCTGATGTCTTACACACACACATACACACACACACACACACACACACACACACACACACACACACACACACACACACACACACACACACACACACACACACACACACACACACACACATACACACACATACACACACACATACACACACATACACATACACACACACATACACACACACATACACACACACATACACACACATACACACACACAGAGCTCAGAAAGGTGAGAGCTGATTGGCCGTTAAAGTCTAGTTAACCCAGATTTTCCTTTACCGAGTGTTAAAGTGATGAGACGCTGTGACTTTTAATCTCTGAATCTAACGACTTCAACCATCGATAACGTTTCTGACGAGAACGAGTTAAACTTAACGTTAAACTTAACATTTGACAGTCGAGTCGTCTACAGGAATTAAACCTATTTTTATTACAATGATCAATGTGTTTCAAGCTTTGCAGAAGATGTGAGGTGATTCTTTAAAATAAATAAATAGAAACTGATTCCTTGTTTTGTTTGTGTTCGCTGCAGACGAGTGTAAACATGAGGCGTGTGGGCGTGGCCTCGTTATCTGATCCTCGTGTCCACGGACGTTAGAAACATTAGGCTGATTTATTAAAGCAGACGCCTCCAACAAGAAAAACTGTCACAATCAAAAGATAAAAAGCTGCTTCGCCTTCGTCTGCTGCGACTGAACCTTCTTCACCCGGTCCTGACCCCTGACCCCTGACCCCTGACCCCTGACCTGACAGGACCAGGATCCCCCCTGAGATTATCATCGTCTTCATCTTCATCATCACCATCATCATCATCTTCTTCTTTTGGAGAAACTCTGACGTGACGACGTCAGTGAGGAGGAAGAGGAGGATGAAGATGAGATCATGACGACCAGTTCGTCCAGTTTTTCCTCAAACTTTAAACCAAATTTCTTCCAAATGTTGTTCAAACTCCATCGAGACTCTGACATCACAGTTGGAGCCGCGCTCACCTGGGTCGCCATGGCAACCACATCAATCAGTCCTGTGATGTCAGGACCCTCAGCAGCTTCCAGCCTTCACCTCCTCCACCTCCTCCACCTCCCCCACCTCCTCCACCTCCTCCACCTCCTCCACCTCCTTCACCTCCCCCACCTCCTCCACCTCCTCCACCTCCTCCACCTCCTTCACCTCCCCCACCTCCTTCACCTCCTCCACCTCCTTCACCTCCCCCACCTCCTCCACCTCCTCCACCTCCTTCACCTCCTCCACCTCCTCCACCTCCCCCACCTCCTCCACCTCCTTCACCTCCTCCACCTCCTTCACCTCCCCCACCTCCTCCACCTCCTTCACCTCCTTCACCTCCTCCACCTCCTTTACCTCCCCCATCTCCCCCACCTCCTCCACCTCCTTCACCTCCCCCTCTACCTCCTCCTTTACCTCCTTCACCTCCCCCACCTCCTCCACCTCCTTCACCTCCTCTACCTCCTTTACCTCCTTCACCTCCCCCACCTCCTTCACCTCCCCCACCTCCTTCACTTCCTCCACCTCCTTTACCTCCTCCACCTCCTTCACCTCCTTCACCTCCCCCACCTCCTTCACCTCCCCCACCTCCTCCACCTCCTCCATCTCCTTCATCTCCCCCACCTCCTCCACCTCCTTTACCTCCTTCACCTCCTCCACCTCCTTTACCTCCTCCACCTCCTTCATCCCCTTCACCTTCTCCATCTCCCCCACCTCCTTCACCTCCCCCACCTCCTTCACCTCCTCCACCTCCTTTACCTCCTCCATCTCCCCCACCTCCTCCACCTCCCCCACCTCCTCCACCTCCTTCACCTCCTCCACCTCCTTCACCTCCCCCACCTCCTCTACCTCCTTTACCTCCTTCACCTCCTCCATCTCCCCCACCTCCTTCACCTCCTCCACCTCCTTCACCTCCCCCACCTCCCCCACCTCCTCTACCTCCTTTACCTCCTTCACCTCCTCCATCTCCCCCACCTCCCCCACCTCCTCCACCTCCCCCACCTCCTTCACCTCGTCCACCTCCCCCACCTCCCCCACCTCCTCCACCTCCCCCACCTCCTTCACCTCCCCCACCTCCTTCACCTCCTCCACCTCCTTTACCTCCTCCACCTCCTTCACCTCCTTCACCTCCCCCACCTCCTCCACCTCCTCCATCTCCTTCATCTCGTCCACCTCTTCCACCTCCATTACCTCCTCCATCTCCCCCACCTCCTCCACCTCCTTTACCTCCTTCACCTCCTCCACCTCCTTTACCTCCTCCACCTCCTTCATCCCCTTCACCTTCTCCATCTCCCCCACCTCCTTCACCTCCCCCACCTCCTTCACCTCCTCCACCTCCTTTACCTCCTCCATCTCCCCCACCTCCTTCACCTCCCCCACCTCCTTCACCTCCTTCACCTCCCTCACCTCCTCCATCTCCTCCCCCTTTCCCCACCTCCTTCACCTCCCCACCTCCTCCATCTCCTTCACCTCCTCCACCTCCTTTACCTCCTCCATCTCCCCCACCTCCTTCACCTCCTTCACCTCCCCCACCTCCTCCATCTCCTTCATCTCGTCCACCTCTTCCACCTCCTTCACCTCCTCCACCTCCTTTACCTCCTCCACCTCCTCCACCTCCTTCACCTCCTCTACCTCCTTTACCTCCTTCACCTCCCCCACCTCCTTCACCTCCCCCACCTCCTTCACCTCCTCCACCTCCTCCTTTACCTCCCACCACCTCCCTTCACCTCCCCCCTCCTCCCCCTCCTCCTCCTCCCCCACCTCCTTCACCTCCTCCACCTCCTCCACCTCCTCCATCTCCTTCATCTCGTCCACCTCTTCCACCTCCTTCACCTCCTCCACCTCCTTTACCTCCTTCACCTCCTCCACCTCCTTTACCTCCTCCACCTCCTTCATCCCCTTCACCTTCTCCATCTCCCCACCTCCTTCACCTCCCCACCTCCTCCTCCACCTCCTCCACCTCCCTCCTTACCTCCTCCATCTCCCCCACCTCCTCCACCTCCTCCACCTCCCCCACCTCCTCCACCTCCTTCACCTCCTCCACCTCCTTCACCTCCCCCACCTCCTCTACCTCCTTTACCTCCTTCACCTCCTCCATCTCCCCCCTCTCCTCCCTCCTCCTCCTCCCTCCTTCACCCCCCCCCCCCCACCACCTCCACCTCCTTTACCTCCTTCACCTCCTCCATCTCCCCCCACCTCCCCCACCTCCTCCACCTCCCCCACCTCCTTCACCTCCTCGGCCCACCTCCCCCTCCCCCCCCTCCTCCCTCCACCTCCCCCACCTCCTTCACCTCCCCCACCTCCTTCACCTCCTCCCACCTCCTTTACCTCCTCCACCTCCTTCACCTCCTTCACCTCCCCCCCCTCTCCTCCTCCTCCTCCATCTCCTTCATCTCGTCCCACCTCTTCCACCTCCATTACCTCCTCCATCTCCCCCACCTCCTCCACCTCCTTTACCTCCTTCACCTCCTCCTCCTCCTCCTCCTTACCTCCTCCACCTCCTTCATCCCCTTCACCTTCTCCATCTCCCCACCTCCTTCACCTCCCCCCTCCTCCTTCACCTCCTCCACCTCCTTTACCTCCTCCATCTCCCCCCCTCCTTCACCTCCCCCCACCTCCTTCACCTCCTTCCTCCTCCCTCACCTCCCCTCCATCTCCTCCCCCTTTCCCCACCTCCTTCACCTCCCCATCTCCTTCCTCCTCCTCCACCTCCTTCCTCCTCCTCCATCTCCCCCACCTCCTTCACCTCCTTCATCTCCTCCACCTCCTCCATCTCCCCCACCTCCTTCACCTCCCCCACCTCCTCCATCTCCTTCATCTCCCCCACCTCTTCCACCTCCTTTACCTCCTCCATCTCCCCCACCTCCTTCATCCCCTTCACCTCCTCCATCTCCCCCACCTCCTTCACCTCCTTCATCTCCTCCACCTCCTCCATCTCCTTCACCTCCTCCATCTCCTTCTCCTCCTCCATCTCCCCCACCTCCTTCACCTCCCCCACCTCCTTTACCTCCCCCCTCCTCCACCTCCTTTACCTCCTCCACCTCCTCCCTCCTCACCTCCTTCCACCTCCTCCACCTCCCCACCTCCTCCACTCCTCCTTCCTCCCTCCCCCCCCCTCCTCCACCTCCTCCTCCTCCTCCCCCTCCTCCTCCACCTCCCCCCCTCCTCCTCCACCTCCTCCCTCCCTCCTCCTCCACCTCCTCCACCTCCTCCACCTCCTCCACCTCTCTCCTTCATCTCCTCCAACTCCTTCACCTCCTTCACCTCCCCCACCTCCTTCACCTCCTTCACCTCCTCCATCTCCTTCATCTCGTCCACCTCTTCCACCTCCTTTACCTCCTCCATCTCCCCCACCTCCCCCACCTCCTTCACCTCCCCACCTCCTTCACCTCCTCCACCTCCTTTACCTCCTCCATCTCCCCCACCTCCTTCATCCCCTTCACCTCCTCCACCTCCTCCACCTCCTTCACCTCCTTCATCTCCCCCACCTCCTTCACCTCCCCCACCTCCTTCACCTCCTCCATCTCCTTCACCACCTCCATCTCCCCCACCTCCTTCACCTCCTTCACCTCCTCTATCTCCCCCACCTCCTTCACCTCCTCCATCTCCTTCACCACCTCCATCTCCCCCACCTCCTTCACCTCCCCCACCTCCTTCACCTCCTTCACCTCCCCCACCTCCTTTACCTCCTCCATCTCCCCCACCTCCTTCATCCCCTTCACCTCCTCCACCTCCTCCACCTCCTTCACCTCCTTCATCTCCCCCACCTCCTCCACCTCCTTCATCCCCTTCACCTCCCCCACCTCCTCCATCTCCTTCATCTCGTCCACCTCCTTTACTTCCTCCATCTCCTCCACCTCCCCCACCTCCTCCATCTCCCCCACCTCCTTCACCTCCCCCACCTCCTTCACCTCCCCCACCTCCTCCATCTCCTTCACCTCCCCCACCTCCTTCACCTCCCCCACCTCCTCCATCTCCTTCACCTCCTCCACCTCCTTCACCTCCCCCACCTCCTTCATCTCCTCCACCTCCTTCATCTCCTCCACCTCCTCCACCTCCTTCACCTCCCCCACCTCCTCCATCTCCTTCATCTCGTCCACCTCCTTTACCTCCTCCATCTCCCCCACCTCCTTCATCTCCTCCACCTCCTCCACCTCCTTCACCTCCTTCACCTCCCCCACCTCCCCCACCTCCTCCATCTCCTTCATCTCGTCCACCTCCTTTACTTCCTCCATCTCCTCCACCTCCCCCACCTCCTCCATCTCCCCCACCTCCTTCACCTCCCCACCTCCTTCACCTCCCCCACCTCCTCCATCTCCTTCACCTCCTCCACCTCCTTCACCTCCTTCACCTCCCCCACCTCCTTCATCTCCTCCACCTCCTTCATCTCCTCCACCTCCTCCACCTCCTTCACCTCCCCCACCTCCTCCATCTCCTTCACCTCCTCCACCTCCTTTACCTCCTCCATCTCCCCACCTCCTTCACCTCCCCCACCTCCTTCACCTCCCCCACCTCCTCCACCTCCTTCACCTCCCCCACCTCCCCCACCTCCTTCATCTCCTCCACCTCCTCCACCGCCTTCACCTCCTTCACCTCCTCCATGTCAGTCTGATCTTCTACTCCATCTCATTTCAAAGCTCTTTCAACAAATCCAGCTTCTTTCCCTTTGAGATGTGAAGGATCCTTCACAGTCCAACACATCCCATGATTCACTGCAACAGCAGGTCACGTTAGTGACGATAAAGGTGAAGGTCACGTGACCTCGGCCGTCTGGGTCCTTTGAAGGCTACAGCTCTTTAACTAGGACACAGCTATGCGGTGAAATCAAGATGGCCGCCTGTGAATTCACATCGTCTTTTCACAATAAAAGTATTTCTTCTGAGACGTGACTTTCATCAGGAGTTTAATAGAAGCAGATTTTGGCTGAATATTTTAGTATAAATATCAATGCAGCTTCACTGCAGATTAGACAGTAATCCTCCTCCTGCTGCACACAAACTGTCACGCCACTTTTACCCACGAGCCTCAGCGACTCGCCGCCTCAACGTGACACAACGCCGACGACAGGAAACAGTTTGTTTCTGAGCTGATGTTTGATGCGAAAAACAAAGTGGAACAGACGAGTCGCTGCTGCTGTTGAACCACAATCTGAGAAATGTTGCACCAAACATTTCACTGGGGAAAGTCACAGACCTACATAACATCAGCGGCACCGCAGCCCCCTGCTGGTGATCGCTGAGAATGACGCTCATTAAAAACATCAACATTTTAACGTTAACGTCATGAGACCGTTTACACACGTCGTCAATAAACAAACAACAAACAGCTGTTTGTTTTTTAAAAATCTGCATCAACGTCCTGAAAGAACCGGTTCAACCTCCATCAGACTGGAAACGATATGAAGACGGAGACGACACCGACTTCACTGAGGCAGAGACAGAGAAGACGACAACAACAACAACAACAACAACAACAACAGCAACATCAGGAAACAGGAGACGCTCACAGTCACAGAGTAAAGAGTCGTAAAACAGAGAGACTCTGTCAACATCTGCACCAACACACACACACACACTGTGATACACACTGATGTTCACAGGCTGCAGCAGCTGCAGAGGATAAACAGAGAAACACACATAGTGAAGAGGAAGGGTCTGACTGACACACACACACAGTAGAGATACCTGCCTGGGAAGGAGGAATTGCCCATTCTCCGCCTGGACGCTCCCGTTCACGCTCCGCCGCCGCCTCTCCTCCTCTCTGATCTGTCTCTTCTTCTTCTACTGTTCGTCCTCCAGGTTCATGGCGTCCTCCGCTGCAGCTCCATGTCAGTGTGGAGGGAGTGAACCATAGCTCAGCATGGACACTGACACACTCATGTTTTATAGATGCTCCCCCTCCTCATCCTCCTCACACACTCTTAAAGGGCCAGCGCACACTTTGATCGGAGCCACATCCGTGATCACATGTAGTCTGAGAGCACACGTGTCTGATGCTGATCCAGAGCCAGAGCTGGATAACTAAACCTGAAGAAGAGGGAGAGGAGGAAGAGGAAGAGGAGGAAGAGGAAGAGAAGGAAGACACTTTCAGCAAAAAAACTGAGGAAGATGAATCATGAATGTGAGCAGTGAGCAGTGAGCAGTGTGTGTAAATGTCAGTAAATCATGCACCGACGGCAACTTGATCCTGAGTTGAAGGCCATGAATTAATGACAGTGTGTCAGTCTGTGTGTGTCAGTGTGTGTGTGTCAGTGTGTGTCAGTGTGTGTCACTGTATGTCAGTGTATGTCAGTGTGTGTTTGTGTCAGTGTGTGTGTGTGTGTCAGTGTGTGTCAGTGTGTGTGTCAGTGTGTGTGTGTCAGTGTGTGTGTGTCAGTGTGTGTGTGTTGCGTACACCTCCAGGGAGGTTGCAGTAAATGGATCAGAACACCACCACCACCACCACCAACAGAAAGTGAACCAGTAACAATGTAGTTAGAGACGTCATGTCTGACTGAACAGCAGGTGGCGCTGTCTGACACTACTCAACTAACTGGTTAGCATGCTAACAACAGTAGCACTGACAGAAACAGCTGTTGACAAACAAATGGAGTTCCATGTAACTGTTTCTATACAGCTGTTTATGCTAGTGTTGCTAATGTTGCTAACATTAGCAACATTAGCGACGCAGCAGCAGTAACAACGTAGCTCTTTAAACACAACAACTGATCCAGGTTCAGATGAAACAAAACAGTCCAATATTGATGTATGTAACTGATCAGTGATCAGCTGATCATCAATGGTCCCAATCAGTTTCATCAGCAGTTTAAACTGATCTGAACTCAGTGTCACATGTCGTCACCTCAGTGGTCGTCTCAGGACTCAAACCCTCGTTAAAGCTCCTGACATTTCCCAGAATCCTCAGCTCCACCTGTTTGTCTCTTCTCCACTTTAATTGACTCTATTTTTAGAGATTTCTTGACAACGAAGCAGAAACTGTGACGAGTCTAAGGAGGAGTCAGTGAACTCTGCTCTGGAGGATTTAATGAGTCTGATACTTCAACAACCTGTTCAACAACCTACAACAAACCTGATGTTCTGAGAACAACAGTGTCCTCATAGTTCAGTTCATGTAACAATGTATCAACATTTTAACCGCTATAGGCAGTGGTAGCCTGGTGGCTAAGGAAGCGTCAGGAAGGTCCAGACTCAATGACGCAATAGTATTCACTTTCACTTAAAGTATCAACATGTTAATGGAACAATGATGTGACCACACACGGTTGTTGAGATGTAACATCAGTCTAAAGGACAAATCATCAGAGACTGAAGGAAACTAGTGACGCTGAAAAAAAATCAAATAGAAAATATATTTTTATCCAGAACTTCACAGATTAATTGATCATTTTAATCAATCATTCATTATTAACCAGAACAAAATCTGATATCAGATCAAAGTGTCTGAAGTGTCTGTTAATCGATGGATGAATTAAATCACCATCGGTATTGATCAGCTGCTCATTTATCAGATATAAAAACACCAAACACTCGCCATGGACTCGTTCATCGCGTTGACTCGTTCATCGCGTTGACTTGTTGATCACCGTTGACTCGTTCATCGTGTTGACTCGTTCATCAAGTTGACATGTTCATCACGTTGACTCGTTGATCACGTTGACTCGTTGATCACGTTGACTCGTTCATCGTGTTGACTCATTCATCACCGTTGACTCGTTCATCACGTTGACTCGTTCATCACCGTTGACTCGTTCATCACCGTTGACTCGTTCATCACGTTGACTCGTTGATCGTGTCGACTCGTTCATCAAGTTGACTCGTTGATCGTGTTGACTCGTTCATCGTGTTGACTCGTTGATCACGTTGACATGTTCATCACGTTGACTCGTTGATCACGTTGACTCGTTCATCGTGTTGACTCATTCATCACCGTTGACTCGTTCATCACGTTGACTCGTTCATCACCGTTGACTTCGCTTCATCACCGCTGACTCGTTCATCACGTTGACTCGTTGATCGTGTCGACTCGTTCATCAAGTTGACTCGTTGATCGTGTTGACTCGTTCATCGTGTTGACTCGTTGATCACGTTGACATGTTCATCACGTTGACTCGTTGATCACGTTGACATGTTCATCACATTGACTCGTTCATCACGTTGACTCGTTGATCATGTTGACACGTTCATCACGTTGACATGTTCATCACGTTGATTCGTTGATCGTGTTGACTTGTTGATCGTGTTGACTCATTGATCATGTTGACTCGTTCATTACGTTGACTCGTTCATCACATTGACTTGTTCGTGTTGACTTGTTCATCACGGTTGACTCGTTGATCACGGTTGACTTGTTCATCACGTTGACTCGTTCATTGTGTTGACTCGTTGATCACCGTTGACTCGTTGATCACCGTTGACTCGTTCATCACGTTGACTCGTTCATCACCGTTGACTCGTTCATCACGTTGACTCGATCACGTTGACACGTTCATCACATTGACTCGTTCATCACGTTGACTCGTTCATCACGTTAACTTGTTCGTGTTGACTCGTTCATCACGTTGACTCGTTGATCGTGTTGACTCGATCACGTTGACATGTTCATCACGTTGACTCGTTGATCACGTTGACACGTTCATCACGTTGACACGTTCATCACGTTGACTTGTTCGTGTTGACTTGTTCATCACGTTGACTCGTTCATCACGTTGACTCGTTCATCACGTTGACTCGTTGATCACGTTGACTCGTTGATCGTGTTGACTCGATCACGTTGACATGTTGATCACGTTGACTTGTTGATCACGTTGACTCGTTGATCACGTTGACTCGTTGATCACCGTTGACTCGTTCATCACGTTGACTCGATCACGTTGACATGTTCATCACGTTGACTTGTTGATCACGTTGACTCGTTGATCACATTGACTCGTTGATCACGTTGACTCGTTGATCACCGTTGACTCGTTCATCACCGTTGACTCGTTCATCACGTTGACTCGTTGATCGTGTTGACTCGTTGATCGTGTTGACTCGATCACGTTGACATGTTCATCACGTTGACTCATTGATCACGTTGACTCGATCACGTTGACTCGTTGATCACCGTTGACTCATTGATCACGTTGACTCGTTGATCACCGTTGACTCGTTGATCACGTTGACTCGTTCATCACGTTGACTCGTTGATCGCGTTGACTCGATCACGTTGACTCGTTGATCACCGTTGACTCGTTGATCACCGTTGACTCGTTGATCACGTTGACTCGTTCATCACGTTGACTCGTTCATCACGTTGACTCGTTCATCACGTTGACTCGTTGATCGTGTTGACTCGTTCATCGTGTTGACTCGTTGATCACGTTGACATGTTCATCACGTTGACATGTTCATCACGTTGACTCGTTCATCACGTTGACTCGTTCATCACATTGACTTGTTCGTGTTGACTCGTTCATCACGTTGACTCGTTAATCATGTTGAAACGTTCATCACCGTTGACTCGTTGATCACGTTGATTCGTTCATCACGTTGACTCGTTCATCACGTTGACTCGATCACGTTGACTCGTTGATCACCGTTGACTCGTTGATCACCGTTGACTCGTTGATCACGTTGACGCGTTCATCACGTTGACTTGTTCGTGTTGACTTGTTCATCACGTTGACTCGTTGATCACGTTGACTCGTTGATCACCGTTGACTCGTTGATCACGTTGACTCGTTGATCACGTTGACTCGTTGATCGTGTTGACTCGATCACGTTGACATGTTGATCACGTTGACTTGTTGATCACGTTGACTCGTTGATCACGTTGACTCGTTGATCACCGTTGACTCGTTGATCACCGTTGACTCGATCACGTTGACATGTTCATCACGTTGACTTGTTGATCACGTTGACTCGTTGATCACGTTGACTCGTTGATCTCCGTTGACTCGTTCATCACGTTGACTCGTTCATCACGTTGACTCGTTGATCGTGTTGACTCGATCACGTTGACTCGTTGATCACCGTTGACTCATTGATCACGTTGACTCGTTCATCACCGTTGACTCGATCACGTTGACATGTTCATCACGTTGACTTGTTGATCACGTTGACTCGTTGATCACGTTGACTCGTTGATCTCCGTTGACTCGTTCATCACGTTGACTCGTTCATCACGTTGACTCGTTGATCGTGTTGACTCGATCACGTTGACTCGTTGATCACTGTTGACTCGTTGATCACGTTGACTCGATCACCGTTGACTCGTTGATCACATTGACTCGTTGATCACGTTGACTCGTTGATCACCGTTGACTCGTTGATCATGTTGACTCGTTGATCACGTTGACTTGTTGATCACCGTTGACTCGTTGATCACCGTTGACTCGTTGATCATGTTGACTCGTTGATCGTGTTGACTCGATCACGTTGACATGTTGATCACGTTGACTTGTTGATCACGTTGACTCGTTGATCACATTGACTCGTTGATCACCGTTGACTCGTTCATCACCGTTGACTCGATCACGTTGACATGTTCATCACGTTGACTTGTTGATCACGTTGACTCGTTGATCACGTTGACTCGTTGATCTCCGTTGACTCGTTCATCACGTTGACTCGTTGATCACCGTTGACTCGTTGATCACGTTGACTCGTTGATCACGTTGACTCGATCACGTTGACATGTTGATCACGTTGACTTGTTGATCACGTTGACTCGTTGATCACGTTGACTCGTTGATCACCGTTGACTCGATCACGTTGACTTGTTGATCACGTTGACTTGTTGATCACGTTGACTCGTTGATCACGTTGACTCGTTGATCACCGTTGACTCGTTCATCACCGTTGACTCGATCACGTTGACATGTTCATCACGTTGACTTGTTGATCACGTTGACTCGTTGATCACGTTGACTCGTTGATCACCGTTGACTCGTTGATCACGTTGACTCGTTGATCACGTTGACTCGTTGATCGTGTTGACTCGATCACGTTGACATGTTGATCACGTTGACTTGTTCATCACGCTGACTCGCTGATCACGCTGACTCGCTGATCACCGCTGACTCGTTGATCACGCTTGACTCGCTGATCACGCTGACTCGCTGATCACGCTTGACTCGATCACGCTTGACATGTTGATCACGTTGACTTGTTGATCACGTTGACTCGTTGATCACGCTTGACTCGCTGATCACCGCTGACTCGCTGATCACCGCTGACTCGATCACGCTGACATGTTCATCACGCTGACTTGTTGATCACGTTGACTCGTTGATCACGCTTGACTCGCTGATCTCCGTTGACTCGCTTCATCACGCTGACTCGCTCATCACGCTGACTCGTTGATCGTGTTGACTCGATCACGTTGACTCGTTGATCACCGTTGACTCATTGATCACGTTGACTCGCTCATCACCGCTGACTCGATCACGCTGACATGTTCATCACGTTGACTTGTTGATCACGCTTGACTCGCTGATCACGTTGACTCGTTGATCTCCGTTGACTCGTTCATCACGTTGACTCGTTCATCACGTTGACTCGTTGATCGTGTTGACTCGATCACGTTGACTCGTTGATCACTGTTGACTCGTTGATCACGTTGACTCGATCACCGTTGACTCGTTGATCACATTGACTCGTTGATCACGTTGACTCGTTGATCACCGTTGACTCGTTGATCATGTTGACTCGTTGATCACGTTGACTTGTTGATCACCGTTGACTCGTTGATCACCGTTGACTCGTTGATCATGTTGACTCGTTGATCGTGTTGACTCGATCACGTTGACATGTTGATCACGTTGACTTGTTGATCACGTTGACTCGTTGATCACATTGACTCGTTGATCACCGTTGACTCGTTCATCACCGTTGACTCGATCACGTTGACATGTTCATCACGTTGACTTGTTGATCACGTTGACTCGTTGATCACGTTGACTCGTTGATCTCCGCTGACTCGCTCATCACGTTGACTTCGCTGATCACCGCTTGACTCGCTGATCACGCTTGACTCGTTGATCACGTTGACTCGATCACGTTGACATGTTGATCACGTTGACTTGTTGATCACGTTGACTCGTTGATCACGTTGACTCGTTGATCACCGTTGACTCGATCACGTTGACTTGTTGATCACGTTGACTTGTTGATCACGTTGACTCGTTGATCACGTTGACTCGTTGATCACCGTTGACTCGTTCATCACCGTTGACTCGATCACGTTGACATGTTCATCACGTTGACTTGTTGATCACGTTGACTCGTTGATCACGTTGACTCGTTGATCTCCGTTGACTCGTTCATCACGTTGACTCGTTCATCACGTTGACTCGTTGATCGTGTTGACTCGATCACCGTTGACTCGTTGATCACATTGACTCATTGATCACGTTGACTCGTTGATCACCGTTGACTCGTTCATCACGTTGACTCATCACTGGTTCTGGTTCGTGACGAACAAACGACGAAATGAAACATTTGACCCGTTTGGATCCTTTGATCTCTACATTTTAACTTTTAACCTTCTTTTATTCAACTTTGTTCTGTTTTCCTTTCACTTCCACCGGTCGAGGCAGATCACCGTCCACCGGTTCTGGTTCTGGAGGATTCTTAGTGTCGCCTCCTGCTGTTCACCGTGGAAATGTTGTTTCTTGTTGTGAAGTTCCGTGAGATAAAAGTTTACTATGTGATGCTGAATAAATATGAACATTTTTACATAAAAATAAACAAACCAATGAATAAATAGAACGATTAATGAATGAATGAGTTTCTGTCTACGTGTTTTCATTCTACAAACAGACTGTAACACTGATCTATGTGGTTCGGTTCTATGCTGAGAGAATCATCAACAGGAACATGAAACACGAAACATTTTATCTGTGATTTCACAGTTTAAACCCTGAACTCACTGGAGAAAATCAATCTGTCACTGTGTGTGTGTGTGTATGTGATGAAGGTCACACTCAGACCTTCATCATCCTCTCTGCTCACAGACATTAAATCCTCAGAGAGGAGGGTGTTTAACACTGAGATGGAGAGTAGGTCAGCAGCAGTGGAAAGACTGAGAATGTGAACTGAAGTGGAAGTAAAAAGTAAAGTAAAAATTTGTCGCTTTTTAAATTGATTTTTACAAAAAGTTTAAGTTCCACAAATGTGTATTTAGTAGAGGTGTGACGATGCACTCAGCTCAGGGACAAGATGATATTTTAACATCACTTTTAAAAACTTCCAGATCAGAGTTTAATATGAAATCATTTCAGTAACATAAAACAACACGTTTGTTACGTAAAAGTAATAAAATCAGTGACACAATCAGAAAACAGCAATATGTTTAAACACTTTACGTTTCCACAAAATCACTTTATTTAAATTGGAATTAATTACAGGAAGTTTCATTCTATTTTACAAAATAAAAGTCTTATTCAGGAAACTTCATCAAAAACACAATGAACCAGGGAAGTAAACGTCAACTTCTCGTTCAGAAACAACAGGAAGATGAAACGAGACGAAGCAGCTTCACCTTCGACTGAAACGTTTAAAGTTAAAGACACAAGAGTTGAAGCTGAACACTTCTGGACCCATGTTCACAAAGATCCTCAGAGACCCTGACTGAGACTACAACCTCCTAACAAGGACTCTGGTTTTCAGAGAGATCCAGGAAGGTTGTGAGATCAACTCTGATCAAGGAGGAGAGAAACTTTCATCTCAGTGAGGAGGTGATGATGGCCCCGTTGCTAGGTGACGCAGTCTTCTAAAAGCCGTGATTGGTTGTTACAAAACGGAAACAACAAAACCAAATGTCTCCTAGTGATGAACGGACAGAATCAACATCACAGAACTGAGACTTAAGAAACGTGTCATCGTCCTGATGATGAAACTAGTTGTTACAGCTTCAACATGTTTGAACCTCGTTCACATGATCATTATTATATCGATCTGTTTATTGTCATGTTTATTCTCCATGCTGGTGGTTTTACTACTTTATCTATTTGATGTCAATGGTGGACCAGACTCTGTCAGCAGCTACTGTGGTTTCTGCTCTGCTTGTAAAAAGAGGTTTGATTTGACAGAATGACCAAAACAACCAAAGACGATAGCATCTTATTAAATCACTGTGGTTCAATACAGAGAACATCTCTCCTTCCTCTCTGTCTTTCCTCTGTCTAAGACTCTTAGGATCTTAAAAGTCCTCCTCCTTCTCCTGAACACGCTTCACCTCAGCAGCTCCCTTAAGGCCCAAGATGGTTAGAGAATAACTTTTATCTATTATTAGAGAAAACGACGTATAGATAAGAGCTGATTTTAGTCTCAGGATTCTTTGTTTGTGAGGAGTCTTAGGAGTTTATGATCTCTGCTACATCAAACACAACTGAGCTCACAGCGCCCTCTGGTGGTCACAGCCACTCACTGCAGCTGTCAGCCTCACCCCCTCCCCCCCACCCCTCCCCCCCACCCACCCACCCACACACACACACACACACGCACACACACACACGCGCGCACACACACACACACACACACACACACACACCTTGTGGGGACATTACATTGACTTCCATTAATTTCCTGGAGACTTTCCTGGAAACCCTTGTGTTAGTACCACTTGTTTAACCTTTATCTAAACCTTAGGTCATGTCTTAATCTTCATTTTTTTTTTTTTTTTTTTTTTATACATCATGGGGTCCCCACAATGTAGGAAAAACCAGCTACACACACTCACACACACTCTTCACCTTTTTAAAACAGGAAATGTGGCGTCACAGAGCAACACACACACATGGATGTTTGAGACAGACCGGGAGGATTCCTCTGTTGATCTGATGAAACTCAACGAGCTGCAACAAGTCGATGAACAGAGTCACACCGTCATCCATGGTGAAGTACTTCCTGCCCCCGTCCTCAAACTGTGGACACAGGTAGTTAGACAGACAGAGGGCAGTTAGACAGACAGAGGGTAGTTAGTTAGAGACAGATGAGGTGTGTCTGACTCACCGGTATCACCAGATAATGTTTGGTCTTCAGCTGAAAACACAGCGACAGAACGAAACACTGAGCGTGTTGTTGACTCTCTCTGATCAGGAACATCCTGTAGATAATTAGATGGATCGACAGACAGACACCATCAACTCATCTAACTACCTCAGCTCTTTAAACCATGATGTCAAATGATGTAAAACACAGGTGTCAAACTCATTCCACAAAGGGCCGTGTGGCTGCAGGTTTTTGTTCCAACCTAGCAGCAGCACACCAGACTTGATTCATTTAATTAACTGATCTCAGTCTCCACACAGTTGACTGGTCAAACTGTGTGATCTTGACTGGTTGGAACAAAAACCTGCAGCCACACGGCCCTTCGTGGAATGAGTTTGACACCTGTGATGTAAAATGATGTAAAACAGGAGCAAACATCAAGTCGTCAGAGTCTGAAACTTGTGTTTGTGTCTCAGTTTCAGGTTTTTACTGAGTCTCATGTTATCCCTGTTGAACCAAAATGTAGGGTCTATTTTTAAACTTACAGTTATATATTATTATATATTATTTTATATATAAATATATGTATAATTTGTGTTTGTTTCAATTATTTCAGTCACAGAAATAATACAGAATGGGGCCTATTTGGAAAAAAGTCATAGTTTTTTGGTCCGTCCCTCAGTTACTGCATCAGTTATTTTAGTTACATCACTGTGTGTTTTATCACTGATGTAACAAACACAATGTTGCTGCTTCAGTGACATAAACAGCTCAAACATCTCAAACAATATAACATTAAAATTAAAGTTTATATCATCTATAAACAATATAACATTTTCCTCCACAGCTCATTACTGTGTTTGACAGATTTATACAGATTTTATTTTTTATTTCCTTGTCAGATCATTGTGTTTATTCATGTTTTTCTCATGTTTACTGTCTAGTGTTTAAAGACATTAACTGTGTAGCACAGAGCGTCTTGTTCAACAGAATAAAACAATAAAGATATGTATACTAAATAAAACTCCGACGCCTGAAACATTCACCTGAGGTTGAAGTGTGTTTCTGATAAAACAGGTTCTGTTTAAAGAGAGAAACAGCGTCGCTCTTTATTACCCACAATGCAACATGACTGACACTGTCGTCGCTGCAGCAGAGATCATCACACAGATTTTCAAAATAAAAGCCTCCCTGCAGCCACAGTGATTTGTGTCTGTACTGTGATTCCTCACCCGTCAACCAGACCCTGTTTCTCTATCAGACGCTGAGCCTCTTTCCTGGACACACCGCCGTGAAACCATGGCTGAGTCTTATGGATCGCTGCAGAGACAGAGACAGACAGAGACATTTGTTTGTTTCGTTGTTTGTGGCAGCAGCAGCTTCTCTAAACGATGTAAACTCACAGGAAGGTGGAGCAGCAGAGTTCAGGTTGGGGAGACTACACCTCAGAGCTTCTCTCCTCTGAAACAAAACATCAGATATTTATTCATTTACAACCAGTCACTCTTATAACGACTTCAACGTCTTTTAGATTCAAATTCATTCCAGTTATTTAACCATTTAAAACTTGTTCACTACAGATCACTAATTATTATGTATAATCATTATTATACTGACGACTCAGTAGTTATTCAGTCTCGCTCTGATTCTCAAACCACCAAGAACAAAACAATTAAAACATTAAAGTCAGAATAATACTGAAACATGACGAACATTCAGTTCCACAGTTTGATTCTGTGATAGTCTCAGTCTCATTGGCAGGAGGCGCTAAAGGTCACGTGACCTCGGTGGCAGCAGCAGTGAGGAGGTTTTTAAATGAACCTAAGTAGAATTGATGTGTAACATGTAACATGGAGCCAAATTTCTCTGGATAGAACAACTCGGTTCATTGAAGCAGCTCGTGTTGAACGTCTCATCAAATCTTAAAAATATTTTTAAGATATTTTACTGAAGATAATCAGTAAAATACGAAAGTTGATCAGCTCATGATGTTGGTAATGATCAAGAAATGTCTCCAGCTCTTATCTATCAACCCCCCCCTCACCCTCCAGGCCTGTCCCTCCTCCCTCTCTGCGTTCTGAGCCTCCACCAGGTTCTTGATGACTCGACCTCCGGTCCTCCCTGAGAAATCCATGGCTACGAGGCTGGCCTCTGACTTTGACTGGACACACACACATGCACAGACACACACACAGTCAAATGATGCTTCTGTATTTATTTCCCAGAATCCTCCTCTGTCTCATCTGATGCACTCACCTTTCCATCCGTCAGGTTTGTTCCTTCCAGGTTTCTCAGGGTCGACTTGGACAACTGGTAGTTACACTGCAGCTGCTTCCCGTACTGACACACACACACACACACGCATACACATGAATATTTACGCCAACACCAGTTCAGCATCAGTGAACGTCGGAGATGTTAAACCTTGAAGAGTCTGAACGCCGACGTCCAACAAGTCCGAGTCTGTTCGCTGTCGGCACAGAGGATCTTCAGGTCCTGGACTCGGACTGGGTTCCTGCAGGGCTGTGACACACACACACACACACTGAGGTGAAGCTGCTGTCTCTTCTTGTCCCTGCCGTCTGTCTCCACCTGTCGTCCTCACCTTGATACAGAAGGTAAAGTCGCTCGGCGCTCCGTACATCTTGCGACTGTTCACCACCGTGTAGACGTTGAGGTCAGCGAGGTCGGCGACACACTGCAGGTGTCGTGGTTCTTTGGACGAACCCTTGGTGGACCAGTAGAGTCCGGAGCGGCGCAGGAAGAAGTAAACCTTCCTCCAGGTTTTACGACAGGACTCCTTCACATGAAGGAAACCCTGGATCTCTGGACACGTCCCCGACCTCAGCAGGTTCTGATCACATTCAACACATCAACTTTAGACTCTGTTTTATATCGACAATCAAACACCATCAACTTGTTCTATAAAATATCTTTGTATCATCAAGGTTTGACCTGTTTTACCTCAATGAGCTGCGATGACGTCATCCCCCGGTCGACGTCAGCGCTGTCAGAGATCATGTTCTCTGGGAAGAAGAGCTGAGACACAATGACGGTCAGTGAATGCACCGTCAACACATGGATAACACAAACAGGCTGCGGCAGCCGCGGTTACATGACCACGACCATCATCATCATCAACCATCATCATCATCATCATCATCATCAACCATCATCATCATCATCATCATCAACCATCATCATTGTCATCATCAACCATCATCATCATCATCAACCATCATCATCATCATCAACCACCATCATTGTCATCATCATCATCAACCACCATCATCATCATCAACCATCATCATCATCATCAACCACCATCATTGTCATCATCATCATCAACCACCATCATCATCATCAACCATCATCATCATCCATCATCATCATCAACCATCATCATCATCATCAACCATCATTATCATCATCATCATCATCATCATCAACCATCATCATCATCATCATCATCATCATCAACCATCATCATCATCATCATCATCAACCATCATCATCATCATCATCATCAACCATCATTATCATCATCATCATCATCATCATCAACCATCATCATCATCATCAACCATCATCATCATCATCAACCACCATCATTGTCATCATCATCATCAACCACCATCATCATCATCAACCATCATCATCATCATCAACCACCATCATTGTCATCATCATCATCAACCACCATCATCATCATCAACCATCATCATCATCATCAACCATCATCATCATCATCATCATCATCATCATCAACCATCATCATCATCATCATCATCATCATCAACCATCATCATCATCATCATCATCAACCATCATCATCATCATCGTCATCATCATCATCGTCACCAGGTAGATGATCAGAACAGCAGTAATGAATAAAACCAATCATTGTTCCGACAAAATCATTGTGATTTGAACTTTTAATGCTGTTTAATGTTTACTATGAATTTCTTCACTTTCACCTCTACCACTTGTACCACAACACAGGTGATTGACTCGGCCTCCAGCAGTCAGCAGCTTCCTGATGTTTCATTCAGTTAGAAACTCTTGGTTTCCGTGAAACAGACTCTGATCATGTGACCTGATCATGTGACCTGATCATGTGACCTGTCGGCTCAGTTTAAAGTTTCATCAACTCAAGTATCTGAATCACGTCAACCTGTCAATCACCCGCCCTCCGTAACCATGGTGACGGTGAGTTTCTCTGCGTACCACCGGTTTCCGGAAGAACTCGTACTTGGCGTAGTTTTTGCAGAAGACGAGCCTTGTGTCACCCTTCACCGACCAGGTCGCCTGAACCTCCAGTACGACCTCGTGGTCCTCCAGGCCTTTTTCTGCAGAAACACAAGAACACGCGTGTGAAACTCAACACGTCAGAGCCTCTGTTTCCTGCTTCCCGCTGCAGAGTCTCACCGAGGCCGAGAGCCGGATATTGCTCCAGCAGAGCCCAGTTCTCCTGGTCACTGCAGTGAGCCGTCTGAACCAGCAGGTGGCACACTTCTCTGGCCGTGGCGCCGGGGGACACCCACAGAGAGCGGCTGTGGCGGTCCTCGCTGAACACCTTTATCAGCTGGGGACAAAGACGGTTTCACAACATTTTACTTTCATGAAGTGAATCACAGGAAAGCGACTGAAGATCGATCAATAAAAGAAATCAAAAAGGAAATATAGTGTTCAAGCTGAAAGTGTTGAGTCACTTATAATAACAACCATTGGATTATCAGAACATTTTTGGTTTAGTTGTTGGAGCAACGTCAGAAGATCATCTCTGTGTTAAAACAAAGGTTCACATTCAGAACAGTTTCACAGTGAATCTGAAACAACAAACTTCTGGCTTCGAGTCAAAAATGATTCATGCAAATGAAGAAGCTGAGACGTAGCCAAGAACCTGTCAGACACTCGTTGTGTTTAATCGCGTCTGACTCCTGAGGCGTCGCAGTCGAGTTTAGTTTTAAACGCATGAGTGAAGTTGACCTGATAAAAGTTCAGATCTTCACGTCCTGATTCGCCTCCGTCTTTTCTTTCTGTTCATGAAAACATCAGACGGAAGCAGCAACGCAGCTCGTCGATGGGTCGTTGGGGTCGTTAGAGGTTGTTAGAAGTCGTTCAGGGGTCAGGACACGTCTCTGAGTCTGACACGACGTCTGACTTCAGCTGCTCCGCTTCAAAACAAAACAAACCAGTTGGACCTGAAACCTGCGACTGGTTGAACGAGAGTCGGCGTCAGTCTGGACCAGTGATGGGGGTGGGGGGGTGACTAACAGCACGTGACAAGATTAGAGATTAGATACGACACGAAGACGTCTGAACAACTACACATGTGATTCAGTTCAGATGAAGTCGTTTAACAAAAAGAATGAGTTGATGAGTGAAGACGACGACAAAGACGAAGAACATCACAGACTGAAACACTGAAACATTGAAACATTGAAACATTGAAAGACTGAAACACTGAAACACTGAAACATTGAAACATTGAAACATTGAAAGACTGAAACACTGAAACACTGAAACATTGAAACATTGAAAGACTGAAACACTGAAACATTGAAACATTGAAACATTGAAAGACTGAAACACTGAAACATTGAAACATTGAAACATTGAAACACTGAAACATTGAAACATTGAAACACTGAAACACTGAAACATTGAAACATTGAAACACTGAAACACTGAAACATTGAAACATTGAAACATTGAAAGACTGAAACACTGAAACACTGAAACATTGAAACATTGAAACATTGAAAGACTGAAACACTGAAACACTGAAACATTGAAACACTGAAACATTGAAACACTGAAACATTGAAACATTGAAACATTGAAACACTAAAACATTTCACGGTTGAAGACGTTGTTCAGCTTTTGTGGTTTCACATGTGTCCAGATGTGAGGTCAGAGAGCACAGTCCTGACACATGTGTAACGACACGCGTTTACTCCAACAGTGTGTGTGTGTGTGTGTGTGTATGTCAAACTAGCTGCGGTTGCTATAGCAACACCCTGGCAACAAACAGGTTACGACACTTTAGAGGATAAAGTGACCGACGCCACACCTGAAGGTGTGTTCACTTCCTGTTTATGTCATTAACACACACAAACACGCACACACACACATAAAAGTTTAAACTCACGTGTTTGTTACTCGACGGCGGCGACAAAGAATGAACGAACACCGGAGACTTGGACGGACTGCAGAGCTCGGGGAACGGGTTCGGGATCAACGGGTTCGGGATCAACGGGGCCGACGACGATGACGACGAGTCGTATTTAACTCTGAGGAAATAAAACACAAATCAAACTGTCTCTGGTTGATGATGAAACACCAAGAAATGAGGAGCAAGATGCTCCTTCAGCAGCAGAAATACAGGACCAGGACCAGGCTCAGGACCAGGCACAGGACCCAGGACCAGGACCAGGGTCAGGACCAGGACCAGTCGGGCGTTTGTGACCTCGTACCTGTTGGAGACGATGGTGATCGGCTGCGAGCGGCGGACGGACGCCAGCGTCAGTGTGGAGCTGCTCAACGTCTCCGTTGGCTCCGAACCCTGGAACACCTCGGTCCAGGAACCAGCCACCTCCATCATGTGATCTGAGGGGGAGGAGTCACGGGTCAGAGCTGCCACGTTTCTTCATTTATAGGAAACGTTTACAGTTTCCTATAAATGTTACAATTTCTGAGACTATCACCGAGTCGTGGAGACAAACAAATCATAAAACTGATACATTAAAGTTTACAATACATTAAACTTGTAATCATAAACTTATAAATAAAATGTTTAAGTTATTTATGTTATACTTCATCTGTTCATGAAATGTCTTTTTATTCATTTTATTTATATATTTACAACAGTTTTTTGTTTTATTTCATTTCTTCCTGTTTTCTTAATTAAAAATGTTTCATTCACATTTATTTTTTCATTTTATTTTCACTCCTGTTGAACAAACTAAATAAAATATGGAAGTAACAACAACAACAGTGCATGTGACCAATCAGCAACAGGTCATGTGACCTATTAAACACCAGGTTGACCTCAGTCCTGAACCGTCACAGTCCTGATCCGGATCCAGATAAAGTTAAAACAACTAATAAATAAACTCAACATTCAAGTCAACAAGTAAAAATAAACAAGAACAGAATCAGTTTCTGTTTGTTGTTGTGTCAGTTGTTACACACACACACTCCTGATGTGTTGCTGTGTGTGTGTGTGTGTGTGTGTGTGTGTGTGTGTGTGTGTGTGTGTGTGTGTGCGCTTCAGTCACTGAGCTGCTCCTCAGTCAGTTTACACGTATGTAGTTTCACACACGTCACATGACTGAAACGTGTTAAAACACACACACACACACACACACACACACACACACACACACACACACACACACACACACACACACACACACACACACACACACACACACACACACACACACACACACACACACACGTCAGATGAGTTAGAAAAGTAACGAAATGTGACGAGACCACAACACCTCAGCTGATCCAGATCCAGTTCTGGTTCTGATCCAGTTTTAAACTGAAACAGACGTTTTAATGAGATGATATGAGTCAGCAATTAAAGAAACTAAACTTTACTTTGATTTGTATTAAATTAATTTATCTAGTTATAGTAGGAACAGTACTAGTTCATTAATGATAATAAATGTATAACACCAGGGATTATGTTAATCTGGCAGATTAACTAGACACTAAAGCGAACAGACGCAGTTACACCTGTAGTATCACCACATCCTCAGATTATCACAGATTATAATCCTCCTCAGATTTAACAGGTTCTAACCTCTGACAGTTCGATCAAACCTGTTGATCATCTGATCAAACCTCAAATGTTTCATAAACAAACTGAACAAATGTTGTTTATTTCTTTGTGAAACACAGATTAAATTCACATTAAACTGGTTCCATCTGTTCAGTTAACCTGACCTGTTTGTTTACCAACTGTCGTTGTTGTTTTTCAACCTGTTTGTTTACCAACTGTCGTTGTTGTTTTTCAACCTGTTTGTTTACCAACTGTCGTTGTGGTTGACGTCTGTTAGTGAAGTGACGGTTGAAACTTACTGTGAAGCTGCGGCGTCGCGGTCTCAGCTGTCAGCCATGATGGATCCTGTTTCATGTTTCCTTCATCTGAAACAAACTCCGCGAGGCGCTGCAGGTGATCATGGAGGGGGCGGGGCCTGAGCGTCAGGTGCCGCCGGGCCCCGCCCACCTACCTCATCGAGGCCAGGTGCGGGTGAAGAGAGATCACGTGAGTTTCCTGGTTCGTGAATTTTATTTATCTCGTCATCTCACACGGAAGTAGTTTTATATTTCAGAACAAAAGTCGTTTTACGTTCCCGCGCTTTTATTTTGAAGGATCGTACTTTTCAGGACGTTAATTCATTATCAATTGTTTTAATGTGAAAAGAAACGTTTCCTGTTTCTCACGTTTTTAACTTCACGATGCTTTAATGATATATATATATATATATATATATATATATACATAAACACATACATGATATAGAACTGCCGTTTGTCTCAGTTTTGAGTGAAGTTCGTCTGTTGAACATTCACGTTAGTTTGATCAGTTTTAATAGTTTGATCAGTTTGAGTCTCTTCTCAGGACAAATCATTGATTAGCACGTGTCAGTTTCTAACTTGTTTTTATTCAGACAAGACACTTCGTCGTCTATTGTTTCTTGTGACAATGATTCATTTGTTTCAGGGGAAGTTTCCTGTTTATTCCTCTGGAATATTTTAATGTTTCCACTGATGTTTTACTGTTTCTGTTCCTTCTCTGATCAATAAGCTGTAATGATCACCGATAAATATGGTGATGTTTAATAGTTTGTTGATCATTTTATTGATTCTTAGCATCTGAAGAATGAAAACCTTTAACTTCTGGAGCCATCTGATTACTTTATAAACTGATCAATCATCATTATCTGAACCATCAAAGGTTAATCAACGAGGATCATGGGAAGTTCTTCAGGTGTGATAGTGGATTTCATCCTGCAGGTGGCGCTGCAGAGAACGTGAAACAAAGAGAGTGAAGCTGTTGGATCAAATCATGTTTATTAATGTGTTCAGGAAAATCCCCCCAGAACCAGTTGACAGGGGAACCAACAGATTTACAATCATCTTCACTGAATCCTCGTGACTACGAGTCCCTCAGCTCGCCGCCGCCCGACGCCGCGTGGCTGTTTCAGTCGAAATGATGCAGCTGAAATAAGGAGGAGGAGCCTGTAAACACCCAGACGGCGTCCGACAGTTCACAGTTCAAAGAGCCTTCATTTGGTGCCGATCCTTCATCCAAAGAGTTAAACTAGCAACCGTTGGTGACGGGACGTTTGGTTCAGCAGTCGGATACAAATAGAAAAGTCAAAGGAACTGGAGAAAACACGCGTAACATGAGTGAGGAACATGTGAAGCCTGTGAATGCATCACTGAAACACTGATCACACACGTTTGTGCTTCAGAAAGTAGCGTTCATCCACAACCACTGAACGATCTGATAGATTCCAATAATAATCAATAAACTAACAGCATGATTTTCAGATGACTGCAGAACGATCGAGGATGGCCGCTTCACTTTTTAAACTTTTATCTTTTTCTTTTTTTTTTTCCTTTTTTCTTTTTTAACTTTTTCTGTTTTTTTTTTGATTTGCTTCGACCTGATACAGGTTAAGATGCATTTTACTGAATCTCTTAGTGGGTTGAGGTTTTATGAACATGTAGCATTCAGTCTACGTCAGGTGAACACAGATAGAGATAATACTACAGGTGGGGTGGGGGTGGGGGGGCACCCTTGCTCTTTCTTTGCCGTATGAAAACCATGCTTCCTCTGGAGAGTCAGGGTGGGGGAGGGTGGGGCAGGCCGGGGGAGAGGACCCATCCCAGCCAACACACACCTTCACACCCACACACACTCGCTGAACACACAAGGTACACACACACTCACGCACACGCCCACACACACACAAGCAGCACAGGCTAGAGCCCCCGGGGGGGGGGGATGATGATGGAGGAGTTGGATGAAAGAAAGAGCAGGAGCTGATGGAGCGAAGGGGCCTGATCCGGTGCTGCCGCTGTGGTGAACAGAAAAATTAACAACAAACAAAAAGATCAAAATGGAGGAATGGATCATTTCTGGTTCTTCAGCTGGTTGGAGAGCCAGTCGAGGCCTTCGTACAGGCCGTCACCACTGGTGGCGCAGGTCGCCTGGATGTACCAGCTGCGCTGGCGCAGAGCGTGGAGACCCAGCTTGTCTGTGATCTCTGCAGCGTTCATGGCGTTAGGGAGGTCCTGACAGAGAGGAGAGACGGCGTCAAAGAGCGGCTCAGACACAAAACATTAAACGTGTTTACAGGTCAACGTGACACAAACTCACCTGTTTATTAGCGAAGACGAGCAGCACGGCGTCTCTCAGTTCGTCCTCGGCGAGCATCCTGGACAGCTCCTCTCTCGCCTCGTTCACTCGCTCTCTGTCATTGCTGTCGACCACGAAGATGAGGCCTGTGATTGGGCGGAGGTGTGACATCATTAATTTGATAATATCACTTCCTGTAAATGGTGATGTTTCCTTCCAACAAGAAACATTTAGTCTGATGACGTGAATCTACTGGTTCATGAAGAAACAAACGTCACTTATTTATCTTTGTTTTAATTTCCTGACACTGACGATGTGAAACCTTTAGAGAATAAAGATTCAAACGAAGGTTTGTTCTGATGTTTCAACTGTAAATCCGGTGAAACTATGTAACAGACCAGTTTACCTGAATAGCTAATGATTAACAGCTGATTAACCCCTGACTGACTGACTGCAGCTCTCTAGAGGAAACAACAGAAGGATGATGAGTCAGTGGCCGACTCCCTCTGACATGATGTGATGGTGGTGAGGAGACTGACCTTGAGTGTTTTGGAAGTAGTGGCGCCACAGCGGTCTGATCTTGTCCTGACCACCGACGTCCCAGACTGTGAAGCTGATGTTCTTGTATTCTACAGTTTCAACGTTAAAACCTGAACAGAGAAGAAACAAACATCAGTTTATCAAAGTTCAAACTGTTTCACTTCTTCTAACTTTTGTCACGAGCAGAAACCGAAACATCAGTGAGTTCATAAAGTCTGGTACCGATGGTGGGAATGGTGGTGACGATCTCTCCGAGCTTCAGTTTGTACAGGATGGTCGTTTTTCCAGCGGCGTCGAGTCCGACCATGAGAATCCTCATCTCCTTTTTACCAAACAGGCCTTTGAATAAACTGGCGAACACATTCCCCATGGTGACGAAGCTGTGGACGAGAGTCACTGTGAGAAACGAGACCTGGTGGTTAGCTTAGCGTGCTAATTAGCCTTGCATGCTAACAGTGTGTTGTATCTATTTAAAGCAGCAGAAACAACTAACTAACCAGCTGGTTAACGACTAACTAACCTGCATCAACTGGTTGATGAACAAACACAGTTTTCTGATCAGATCCACTGGTTAAACTTTCTCTGAACATTTAAATGATCATTAACCTGCAGGTGTTTAAACAACATCACTGATCACTTACCTGATTTATTAAACGTCACTGATCAACATCTGAAGTAAAGGATATTACTCAAGTTAATACATCAGCTATTGATCAGTGTCGATCAACTAATCAATAGTTATTCAATGGTTAATAAACTTCTCTAACGTCATTTAAAACAGTAAGCTATTAAATAAAAGTGTTAATTAATTGCTACAGAAACATTATCATGTTATTTAAAACCTTTTCTGATCAGGTATAAATATTGATCACTCGCGTCCAGGTAACAGGACGTTTAGTTTGAGTTTGTTGGATAAAATCAGCCTCAACTTGATTTTTTAGGAGGTTGTCTCGAGCTTTCTAACGGTTTTTCCGCCGTTTCTCAGTCAGGCAGATGAAACCTTCGACGGTAAAACAACTGGTAGGTTGTTCGGTGATGATAGCGGCCGTTAGCTGCGGCTGCAGCTGCGTCGTTAACCGGATGAACCGGAGAGAAACCCGGTGATCAGAGGAGCGGCCTGGTCCAGCTGGTAACTGTCGGTGGAAGCTAACATGCTAACAACACCCAGACCTCAGCTCACCTTAGGCCTGAGCCGCAGCTAAAGTCCTGATCAACGGTTTGAATGTTGTCGAAAACAGCTCGGTGTGTGTGTGACCTGGATCGTGTCGCTCGGTCGGTCGTCGGTGGAGGGCTGGGTCGTGTCCGCCGGTCGGTGTGGCTCGAGGCAGATTACCGTTACTTCCACTAAGGGCGGATGCTTGGCTAGTTAGCAGCTAGCTAACGTTAGCTTGCTGCTAACGGACGGGCGACTCCTTTCTCGGTTGGTCAGAGGAATCGTTAACGATACACGGCGACACGTAACCAACCGTCTACCGGGACAAGTTAATGAACGCACCGGTCATATTTGTGTCTCTGTCGCATTTCGATGTAACAGGAACTGCGTTAGCGGGAAGCTAACGAAGCTGTTAGCTAACTGCCGCGTCACAGTTAAGAGAGCGCTCTGTGACGTCATGTTAACCGTTAAATAAAACCGTCGGTTCGCGCAGAGCCGCACTCGGTTTACATTGTCTCACAATTTAGGACAAAAAACGGCGCGTTTGTGCGGATATTTACCTCTAGAAAGACAGCTTCTCGATCTTTCCGTTATCTTTCACTGTCACTCCAAAATGGCGTCTTGCGCAACCAGGGAGACACCGGCGAACGGGCACGTCCCACTATCACCGCGCAGCCAATCACAGAAGACATGGTGTCACACAGAGCCCGCCCCTCGACCCGCGCCGACCAATCACAGAGCTCGCTACTCTGCGTGTACAGGGCACAAAATGTCGAGGAAGTGAAGGAAGTTTATTCAAGTTACATACACGCGCGCGCGCACACACAAATATGCACAACAACAACACAACACTAGGCTGCGTTCTCAGACTGAAAAAAACTAAATGACCACGATGACATGGAGTTACAGTCTGACAACAACAACACACAAAGCATTACAACCACAGACACACAACACTACAACCACAACAACCACAACACTACAACCACAACACAACAACCACAACACAACAACCACAACACAACAACCACAACAACCACAACACTACAACCACAACACAACAACCACAACACAACAACCACAACACTACAACCACAACAACCACAACACTACAACCACAACACAACAACCACAACACAACAACCACAACACAACAACCACAACAACCACAACACTACAACCACAACAACCACAACACTACAACCACAACAACCACAACACTACAACCACAACACTACAACAACAACACTACAACCACAACACTACAACCACAACACTACAACCACAACACTACAACAACAACACTACAACCACAACAACCACAACACTACAACCACAACACTACAACAACAACACTACAACCACAACAACCACAACACTACAACCACAACTCTACAACCACAACACAACAACCACAACACTACAACCACAACACTACAACCACAACACTACAACCACAACAACCACAACACTACAACCACAACACTACAACAACAACACTACAACCACAACAACCACAACACTACAACCACAACACTACAACCACAACAACCACAACACAACCACAACACTACAACCACAACACAACAACCACAACACTACAACCACAGACACTCAACACAACCACAAACACAAACACACAACAACCACAGACAAACAGGGTGTTTACAGACACACAAAACCATCACCACCAAAAAAGATAAATAAAAACCAGACACGAAATAAAAGGAGACAAAATAAACAAAGTGTCACAGAAACACTGTCACACTGTCTGTGGTCGGTGGAGGAGCCAGGTGGGGTCAGGTGATCGCACCACCAACGCTGCTGTGCATGCTGGGAGCTGGAGACATGTTTAAATATTTACCGTGGGAGGAAACAGCACATTCCTAAAAACATTAACCACAAGAAGAAGAAACACTGACTGAACCAGTCAGACAACATCAGACAGAAGAACACAGCTTCATCATCAGGAAGGTTTTTTAATTCAGATACAAAAAGTAACATTCAAGTATTTTAGTCCTGAGAGCAACAAACTCACTGACACTGAGAGTTAAAAATACGAAACACAGAACAACACAGAGCAACATCTCTACGAATACACTTGTGTTTACTGTATATTTACTGATATATTTATATAGAAACGTATCTATGTATACACGTACATACTGTATAACCATGAATTGATTTCATACGCTCAGTCTGAGGTTCTGCTTTGTGATAAGTCTTCATTTATAAACCAGTAAAACGTAACGGTTTTATTAGAAGGTTCAGTTAGAAGATGTTAATTAAAACATGTCTCCTGTTGTTTAACTCATCACAGAGACGTGATGCTTCATCACTTCACTCGTTAGAAAAGTTTGTAAAAATTCTAATTGTTAAAAACAGATTTTGGTCCAAATGTCTACATTTTTTTTTTTTTTTTTTACAAACGATAAGTGATTAAATGGTGTGTGTGTGTGTGAGAGAGTGTGTGTGTGTCTGTGTGTGTGTGAGTGTGTGTCTGTGTGTGTGAGTGTGTCTGTGTGAGTGTGTGCCTGCGTGTGTGTCTGTGTGTGTGAGTGTGTGTGACTGTGTGTGTGTGTGTGTGTGTGAGTATGTGTGTGTCTGTGTGTGTGTGTGTGAGTGTGTGTGTGTGACTGTGTGTGTGTCTGTGTGTGTGAGAATGTTTGACTCAGCCGAGCTCTTTCAGTCAGAGTCAGAAAACAACAAATAACAACAACAATAATAATAAATATAAGGTCAGTGGTGCTGGAGCTCTCCATCTCTGACCCTCCACGTCCACCGTGGACACGTGTCGGGCGCCGGCACACAGCGAAGCCACACACACGAGTCTCTGATCTCGTCCTCGAAGGAAACCGTCTTCATGTCCAGCGTCTCCAGAGTGAAAGCGTTCGCTGAGATCTGAGGACAACGGAGGAACAGAAACCATCACAGATCTGGTGTCTACATATTGACATGTTTACATGTTCTCATGTCAGATGTTTCCTGATTCACATCAGTTTATTTCAGTGACGTTTTCTGGTGTTTGAGGGGTTTTGTTCCTCTCTGATTTTACATTAAAACGTTGTCGGTGTGAAACCTCAGTTGTGTTGATGTCGACTTTACCCAGTCGTCCTGTTTCTCTTCTTCTTCCCTCTGTCACTGACTGACGGTTGTACCTGGATAATACACGCTGTGAAGCCCCGCCCCCTCTTACCTGATCACTGATGCCGACGGCCACGTGACCCACTTTGACCTGCCGACGCTCTCGGATCCTCAGACACTCTCCCTGGACGTTTTCTATCCAGATGTCGACGCCTGCAGGCATCATAGTTTAAAACATGAAGATGATGAGCATCAGTTGGCGAAGGATCGGCGCCGTCTTACCTTCGAAGCAGCAGGACGACGGCTGATTGGCTGAGACCAACCAGTCCAAGTGTTCGTCGGTGTGACCATTGCAGGATGAGAAGATGCCAGAGCTCAGGTCATCAGAGGAGTGGTCAGAGTCCTTCAAAATAAGATGAGGAGGAAGGTGAAGATCAAGACTGTTTCTCTGTGTCTGACTCAGATGCAACCGTACTAACCTTCTCTGAGGCGTCGACCTGCGATGTCTCTGAGCAGCTGAAACAGGACGGCGGGTCGTCTCGAGGTTCAGGAGACGCCGTCTGGATCACGGTTCCTTCAGGGATGTCTGGTGACAGATGTGGTTCAGTTAGAGGCGATGCAGCAGTGACCACAAGATGCTAACCCTAACCCTCAGGTTCCACATCTCAGTGATTGTACAGGAGCTGTCAGGTTTAACCCTGAACCAAATCTACTGTAGAACGAAGAAAATGAAAAAATAAAGCAAACGTGTCTATGAAGCTCCTGTTAGTGATCACAGTAACATCTGTCTGTCTACGCACTGATACACACAACACAGAACACGTTAACTGACCAGGTTTGTTATAAAGAAACAGGAAGTTATGAGAAGATAAACTTGATTTCTATCAGGAGGGAACAGTATCATTAGCTGATCACCATCAGCCTCAGAAGATAAATGGAGGTGGTTCTGGACTCTGAGTCCTTGGTCTTGGACTCACCGTCCCTGAGGATCTGCAGCTCTGCCTCTGATCCCCATAACCCATCGTTGGTCTGTTGTCCTTTCTGCAGCAGAGGGAACAGGCCTCTGAGAGCTTGATGATACTCTGTAGACACTGAGGAGTCCCACTCCTCCTCCTCCTCCTCCTCCTCCCAGTCCCCCTCATACTCCTGAATGAGCTCCTCCTCTCCCATGTAAATATCTACATCTGAATCAGACGTTGTCTCCCAGTCATTTCCCTTGGCAGTGAAGTCGTCCCGTAGAGATTTTGGCTGTGAGTCCCACTCCCCAGTCAACAAATGCGTCTTCACGTCAGAGTCTCCGTCCTGGAGGTCGCTGCTGTCCTCGTCCACCGCCGTCGTTCTCCAGGGGCTGACCCAGTACATGGTGGGCGCTGAGATGGCGGCCGGTGTTGTTGCTGTGATGATCCCAGGAGACAAAGAGCGAGGTGGGTCTTCGGTCTGGTTGTTGCTACGATGGAGGATCTCGCAGGCGGTTTGGACGGACCATGGACTCAGACCTCCGACTGTGGAGAAATCATCACGTTACTCACATGATCATCTTAGTCACTTAGTGGTTCCTTTTGAAGAGTCACAGATAAATCTGATGGGTCGGGAACGATGAGGTTGTGTTTGTATGTTTTGTTAAACTTCATGACCTGTTGGATCATTTTATCTCTTTGGTGTTCAAAGATTAGTCTGACCCATTTGACAACTCTGAGTTTTTGTTAAAACTGTTGACAACAAAGGGCCCAAACTGATCATGTTGTGTTTTACAATCTTATTGGTTTTTGAATGTGAAATATTACTGAGTAGATTGTGCCAGTAACAGTGTAAAGCCTGGACCTGCTCTAAGGGCCTTGGTGGTTTTCCTCCTCAGCTCCTTTGCTGACACTCGTCTGTCCGGGTCTTTCCGGAGCCCGGCTCTGAACATTTTGGCTGTGAAGTTGTTACAGTTGGACGGCACCTCCCACAGCGGCGGTGGCTCGTTGACGATCTGACAAACATGTGACAGGAAAGGTGAGAAGGCATCCGTGTGCTGCTCCAACAAAGACAAGGGGGACTTGTGTTACCTGGAGACACAGTGGGTGGGAGTAGTAGCGCGTCCACGGGTGGCAGCCGTTCAACATGTGCAACAACATGCAGCAGCTGCTCCAGACGTCGGCCTTGGCACAGAGACGCTCACCTGCCGCCACCTCCGGCGCCATGTGGGTCTCTGTGCCCGGGAAGGCGCCGCCTGCATCAACAAGCACTGCATCAGTTTTCACCTGAAGTTTCTAGAGCTTCACAGGACATCACTGCTCCAGAGAATTACACGACTGATTATAAAGTTAAAATAAAATAAAATTCAATAAAATATAAATGTTCAGTTCATCTGGGATGATGGGATGGGATGATGAAGGCAAACGATCTGAGAGAGAGGCCGGGGCTAGCTTAGCATGCTAACTTCAACAGGGGCACATTTATGCTCAACTGGTCACATTATTGAGTCAGTTTGGGATGTTTATGACTCTAAACTTTATCATTTCCTGAGTGATCGCCGGGGTAACGGCACAAGTATGAGAATAAAATCACCTTTATTTTTAGTTTCTGTCAGTAGAAACAGGATCTTATTGAAACATGACCAGTGGTGAATTAAAATGTGACTCTTCCCTGTTCCATTCATTTAAAGTTGACTCGTGAAACTAAATCCACTGGTGTGATCAATAATTAACAGCCTGCATCGTTGCTGACACTGCAGGACAGACTCACCCCTGAAAGCCTTGATGCTCCATCCACTGTCGTCTAAAGTCTCTGAGAGACCAAAGTCACAGAGGAATGTGTCTCTGCAGTCTGCAGACAGCAGCACATTGTCAACTGGAATAAAATCAACACACAGGATTCAGGGAGACAGCTTGTTTTCATTAGTGCTCATTATAAACAGTCGACTGTCACAGTAACGGCCTCGTTGATGCGACTGCTCTGCAGCTGTCTGGAGGTGGAACAAAATAATACCTCAGAAAATAAAGCACAAACGTTTTCCCTAACTCTTCATCAGAGGTCTAATGTGATGAGACTGCTCTCTGGCTGACAGGACAATGAGGGGCCGATTAGAGCGAGCCCCCCGTTCAGGCCTCTCTCAGGGATTACTGAGGGCTTAGGTGAGGTGTCAGTTTAGGATTAGGCTCCGTGACCATGACGCTGGCTGACAGCTTCACCTCCCTGATCAGACGCCGTGAACATCTGACAAATCAAGTGACTTTCATTTGAGCTGGGTTTTTTTAGAAACTAATTACATAAAAGCTCAATGTTTCCTCTCCACCAACATCAGACAGTGATGAACTTCTGTTTATCCATGTTTAGTTACTGAATCTACTGTCGATATAAAAACACTCAGTGAAGCAGCTTTAACTGGAGTCACCAATGTGGTTGAGTTAAGATGAAAACAGTTCAGTTCATCACTGATTTAATCTAAACGTTTGTCAGACCAGAGACAATTCCTTCGGCAGCGTTGATGATGACGTGACAGTATGTGAACGTGATCATACCTTTGACATCCAGGTGTAAAACCTTCCTGTGGTGCAGGTGATCCAGCGCCCCCAGTGTCTGGTGAAGGTAGTGCAGGGCCAAATCCTCTGGCAGGGAGTTCATGTCTTTCAGCAGCTGGGCCAAACACGCTGAAGAGGTTTGGTTGAGTGAACCAGTGAAGCTTTGTTTAATCTAGTTGTGTGTAGCTGCATCCCTAAGCCACATACCTGGCTTAAGGTCCATGAAGAGCATGACGTTCGGCCCCTCCCTCACGGCCCCGAACAGCTCCACGACTCGAGGGGAGTTCAGAGCGCTCCATGTGCTCACCTCCTCGCTGCTGAAATGACTCAGTGGGATCTGAGATCAGCGAACACAACTTTTAACCCAATCACCTGATCAGAGCTGCAGGTGAACATCTACCTGCCTCCTACTTCACTCTTCTCTCTCAGCTTACCCTCTTGGCAGCACATTCGAATCCTGTCGACACGTCGCGCACACAGAACACGTCGCCGTATGAGCCGTTCTGGACATGGTGGAGGACATGGTACTCCTGCCCCTCCCTGTACCGAGAGGCGCTGGGCTGCAGCCGCTACACAACGATGCAAAGATACAAAGACACACAGTGACATGTGATGTAGAGATTTTAGAGGGAGAATCAACACAAACCAAAAAGCAGCTCATCAGTGATGTTGGAGACCAAAGCAGAGCTAAAACCCAGTGGATACTGTGTCTGGCTCTGCTTGAGGTGGAAATGAACAACAAACAGGTTAATACATGACATGTAGTGTTTGTCATTTGAATTATGCTAACTAGCTTTATGCTCTGTTTCCTAGTTCAGTTCATTCTGACATCAGACCTGAGGCGGTGATGGGATCAAAGACGAGGACATTTCTCTGCTCCAGTTCAGACCATTTTCATATCTTAATCTGCCTCGTTAATGCAAAACTGCTCATCTACTGGATCTGATTCAGGTTTTTACCAGAGATGTAATATATTTGGAGTTTTTGTTTCTGTCGGACGCCTGTTGATGTAAATGTCTTACGTGATGGAAGATGAGTCCTTCATTCACGTGGACGTTGTGTTTCCAGTCGTTCAGCGTCTGTTTGATCAAAAGTTTGAAGAAAGGTGAAACCAGCAGCTTGGTCGTGTGCGTCACTCTTCCTCTCAGTTCGTCTAAAACAGCGTCAGCATCGCTCAGGTCGTCGTAGCAGCTGCACGATGACGTGGTCATCATGTCTGTGGAGTCTGAGAGTCCCAGTGTGTTTTGCTCTGCCCCCATGGAGTCGCAGTCCCACGTGTCGTGATGAGAGTCAAAACCAGACATGTGCCTCAGGTCAAAGGTCAACTCTGACTCGACTCCGTGCTCTGACGGTTGCGTGTCGTCATCTGAGGACGAGTTGGAGTCGTGAGTGTAAACGGACTCAGAGTCCAGGTCCAGACCATCAGAGTCCGAGTCTCCTCTGTCAGAACAGGACGTGTCGTCTGTCTCCACTGAGTCGAGTCCGTCCTCACACTCACATATGTGAGCACAACCTTCGTCAAGTGTGTCGGCGTGCAGGTCACCATGGCAACAACATGAGGGCGAGTCTTTGAAAAGAGGAGGCGGCGGGATGATCTCAGCCGACGGCGTCGTGTCTCCGCCTGTGGATTTCAGCCAATCGATCTCCTGCACCCACAGGCCGTGGATGATGGGCGGCTCCTCTCCGTCCTCCTGGCTCTGCCTCCTTCGTGGCTTCCTGCGCTGCTTCCTCTGCAGGTGATGATGATGATGATGTGGGAGTTTGGTGGCTTTGACAAAGTCGTCATCTTCTGTGTCGCTCATGAGAATAAGTTTGCTGCCAAGACTCCTGCAGGAGATGAAACAGTTTGATATAAATACGTTTCACATTTTACACCAGAGTTAGCGCAGGGATGTGAATACATCGATGGAAATCCCTTAATGTCTTTTTAGGATTAATAAAGTATCTATCTATCTATACATAGAATAGTCTTTATTGTACTGTGGAGGTACAACGAAGTGCTCCCACAGAGCCACCATGCACCACAAAGAGAAATGACTATGACAAGATGAATATATATATATATATGTATATATGGATTTACAATATAAAAAATTGCACTGGTGAACAGAGAGTATATAATTAAGTTTAAGGTGAAAAGTGGCTGTAAACATTACAGGTAGGAGGTAGATTGAGGTGGTTGTTGGGGGTGGGGGGGTTATCTGTCTCTGAGCGAGTGAGTGTGTTAACAGCCCGGACGGCCCAGGGGGAAGAAGCTGTGGGTCAGTCTGGTGATGTGGGACTTGAATGACCTGTAGCGTCTCCCAGAGGGCAACAGGTCAAACAGGGTGTGAGGGCTCTGCTGTGATGGTCTTGGTTTTCATGTGGCAGCAGGATGTGGAGATCTGGTCCAGGGTGGGCAGAGAGCAGGTAATGATTTTCTGGGTCTCTGCACCGTCGTCCTGTCCTCGGCTGAGGAGCCTGTGTACTTCACACCCAGAACATAGGTGAGCACACTCTCCACAGAGGAGTGGTAGGAGCAGCTACATCGTGTCCAGGTTGTTCCTCCTGAGGAAGTAGCCGCTGCTGAGCCCCTGATGTTGACAGTCCAGGAGCGGTCTGCATGCCCAGAAACCTGAAGGTGGTGACAGTTTCCACCTGTTCTCCATTTATGAGGAAGTGGTGTGGTCCTGTGTGTGTGGACATCGATGTCCTACAGAGACTCATTCCTTTACCTTCATCTGTACGTGAATGACCAGTCACAATGTTACAGCTGGTTCTTTTTTATGTTTTTTACTTCAAATTCTTCAGACTGAGCGAAGTTTGAAAGAGTCGCAGCAGTTACTGAGCCAGAGGACAAACCGTCAGCCGTAATGACAGTTGCTGTTGCCAGCAGGGGGCGTCACAGTGTCACACTGGAAAAAGGACAAATATCAGTGTGTCCTCGCCAGATAGTTCTGATCTAACAGCCTGCCCTCAGACCTTTGTATAAATCAGAGAAACCCTGCACCCATGTTGAATATCTGGTGACAGATGATCATTTACCTCAGACGTCTGGTTTGTACCTGAGCTTGTCGAGCAGCTGTTGTTGTGGGAAGAGGCAGCGAGTGGTGGTGGGGCTGAACTCCTGAAAGTCTTCACCTGCAACACAGAAACAATCAGAATATGTAGAAATATATAAAAACATACAAAGACAAAGTTTAACCACCGAGAATTGTGTTGAATAAAACCTGTTGTATTTTGTAAATGTGTTAAATGTCTGTGTCTGCATGATCTGATATAATGCTGTAAAGGTGCAGCTGTTGGAAACCCCCAAGTTGTGTTCACATCTTACTCTCGGCCTGGGCGATGATGGAGACGCAGGGATTCTTCTCTCGTGGAGAAAGGCCACGCCCCTCTGCGACCACATGTTTGGCGGTGCCGTGCTGCATCACTTGACTCAGATGGGGAGCGATGACTTGGACCAGTGAGTCCTTCTCCTCCTCACACCCTTGGCCAAGGTCCTCTTTGCCAAGAAACGAGAGCTCAGATCCTCCAGTGACGATGGTGAACGGCGTGTTGGCGTCGAACAGCCGCGGTATGGCCATGTCTCTATCGGCGCAGGCGTTCATCTAGTTGGACAACTGGACGAACGAATGAGATGAAGAACAAATATTAACTTCACTGGAATCAAGTGAATAAACACCATGAAGCTGGACAAGTTCATCCTCAGAGGCACCAGAACCACCAGCTGGTGGTGCCACAGGAAACGGCACCGCAAGTCCAATTACAATTCATCCTCTGGCGACCAGCTGCAGGAACCTTGGCACCAGTCAGTGGTACCAGTCTAAACACTGAGATATTTCACTGGCTATTTAGTGAAAACTAGAACAGACAGTCTTCGGGTTCATCCTGAAGATCATGAATGTCTGTAGCACATTGATAATAACAAAGTTATTAATGTTTGATTATGCAAACGGCACCAAATTGACCGTGATTCTTCCTCCGGGGACCATGAATGTCGCCACCAAAGTTCAGTTCCGCTGTTTTTAGATGCAACTGACCATCACAGCTTCATTCGTCCTGACAACGCACTTGTAGCCACGCCCACTGTGATGTCACTGGACATTAATACACCATTTAAACCACTAGACGTCAGCACACACCAGGTTTTCGGTTGTGGTGTAGTTTCTGTAGTTTAGGTTTTGATTTTCCACAGTGACAACGATTCAATCACCATGATTCAGAAATGAAAGGAATAATTAATAATGTAATCATTGTAGTAACAACACAGCGGCGGAGCAGCAGGTCAACCGACAGGTGTTTTAATGTGATGGTATTTGTCATGGCCGGGCGTGAATGAACAGACACCGGTAGTGAGCTGGCAGCGCAGTATAAATAGCTCTCAGAGATTTAGAAGTAGTTGCATGCTTTCCACTGGACCAGCTGTCAGAGTCTCTCTACCCCCCGCCATGTTGACAGCAACACACACACACGCACACACACGCACGCATGCATGCACACACACACACGCACACTTTCAAAGCTGCAGGACATTCATTTCACCAAAAACACAAACCAACAAATCTATAGTTTTGAGGTCAATCAGATGTCGACAGAAACATGAAGCTTGTTGGTTTGAATCAAGCAACATGGACACGATCCGACAAACAAACAACACCTTTTCTGTTCCATGAAGCAACAACCTGACAACCACCTCCCTGTCAGAGTCTGACCCCTAACCCTGAGACCAGATCTGGGACCAGATCTGGGACCAGACCTGGGACCAGACCTGGGATCACCGTACCTAAGTGCCGACCTCTGGTCCTGTCCACCGTTGTTCAGGTGAAATCCAGCAACTCTGTAAAACCCAGCTGCTGTTTGTGTCGAGTATAAACTGTATCCAGTGAAACCGACCGGCTTCCTGCCCCCGCAGCCTCGGCTGATTGGTCGACCACGTGTGAGCGATGAGCCCCCGACCGCCCCGACCCTCCACCCACACAGATACCAGCCTCCGGCTGATGTCCTCACTGAAACTTGGATCTTTCCTGTTGAGCTTTTTTAGGCTCTTGTTGTTTCTGGACAAAAAGTTTCACTGATTAAACTGCGACGTCCTGAAATGTCAGAGCAACTGTTCAACGATCAAACACGTTTACAGAAAATAATATAATAACTACAACTAATATAATCACAGTCCAAGTCTCTGTTTGTAATGAACCAGTGGACCAATGCAAGTGGTTTTAAATCAGACATGAAGTTTTACTGTTAGAACATCTGAAACACGACTAAACACAGAGTTCAATAAAACTTCACAAGATTATCATATTCAGACGTCAGGTGTCCTCCAACATTAACATATATTGTTCAGTAACATGATCCTGATCCCATCATGTCCTGGACCCATCGACACCTGGACCAATCAAGATCGGTTCTCATCTTATTTGTACCGACCAGCAGGAGCCGGGTTCCTACAGAGACCGGCAGGGGGCCGGGTCCACTGGCTCGGTGACTGTTGACCCCGCCCCCACCTACATCTGTCTCCAACCATGTTTACTCACATCGCTATGACAACCTTTGATGACCGGGAGGGGGTAAGAGGATACGAGTGTGTGTTTGTGTGTGAGAGTGAGTCACTGATTTAAATCAACACGTCAACTCAACTGAGACTTTCAACAACTTTATTTCCGTCTCCAGCGTCTCGTCTTGTTAAACATGGAAATGTAACTAAAGATGAAAAATCATTTTAGGACGTTTCTGAATCTTCAGGAAACTTTCATCAAATCATCAAAGTGAAGCAGGAGATGATGAGTTCATGGGATTTTCCATTCGCAGCAGGAAATGACGCTGATGTTGATAAAAACCTTTGAACCTCCCTCGACGTGAAAACACTCGTCTCCGATTTCTCGGCTGCGTTTGGAGAGTCTGACACTCGCTGTCGTGGAAACAAAAGAAAAAAGCTTTGCTCTTTTCTTGGACGTGAATTTCTCCTGAGGCGGGATTTAACTTCCAGTTTCTAACTTCTACTTCTCACACCAACAAAACAGATTCAATAAAACCAACAAACTCTAAATAAACAGAGAAACAGGATGAAACCAAGAAAAACTAGTGGAACAAAAAAAGACAAAATAAAGAACTTTCCACATTCAATCAAACAGCTGATTAAACTGTTTCTTTTTGTCGTTTCGTGACTCAACAATCATCTTTATGTCTTCATCACAGTTTGTTTTGTTTTCTGTAACGTTTCAGCTGTTAGCATTAGCATTAGCCATCTCTGGAAATATTTGCGTATAAGATAAGAAACAATGGAAATGTAAAAAGTTTCAGCCGCTGCAGTTTGTTTCAGAAAAATATTTCACCAACGAACGTCGGCATCAGAAATGACACAGACGTCGGTTCATTAAATGTTTTTCACTGCTCGTGATCTGAAATTTACTGGGAAAGTTTCCAGGAGATTATCTGAAGAAAAAGGACAAGTGAAATAATGTAATTTGTTGTCATGACAACAAATGTTCTTTAAGGTCGCTGAGACATGACATCACTGATCCATCGAATTTATCTTTAAACCAAATTAACGTTTCATTTTCAGCTGACGTGTTCCAAAGTGCTTCTGCTTCATTATAACGGACGTCAGTGTCTGACACAAACACTTTGTAAATGACCATCAGCACTGACAAACAGGAAATGGATCTGAGGTTTGAGGACGATTAAAGTCCTCGAGGGACAAAGTGTCTCCATCTGTCCCACGACGTCTGACGGCTGCAGCCTCTGGCCGTTGCTTCGCAGCCGTATCCCTCAGGACAGCAGCGCCCGGCGTCTGGGCAGCACACGGCCTTTCAAAATAAAACACACGTTAGTCGTCGTTCTTACAACAAGGACAGTGAGGAGATGATGGCGGCGGTGAGCGTACCCTGGGCGCCGGGCAGCACGCCCACTCTGACGCCGACACCTTGCAGCACGTTTCCTGTTTGGAGCAGCGAAACTCGCCCCCGGCATCACATGGTACGATGTCGTGGGCGTCGCTCGGCTCGGACCGAACCACATCGACCAGTGGGACGGAGCGGACAGCAGCGCCGCTCTTCTTCTCACACGTCCCCGTCTCCATGTTGCAGCTGTAGCCCTGAGGACAGCAGTGCTCGTGGTCGTCGCAGCAAACAGCCTGAAGACGACAGGAAACGTTTCATCAGACAAACCATCAGAGGAAAGATGTTGCAGTGGCTGTGTACGGACCTTAACCAACGGGCAGCATCCCCACTCCCCCGACGGCAGTTTACAGCAGGTCGTTCCCGACGCGCAGCTGCTTTTGTTGTCGCACTTGACGTCAGTAACGGCGGTGAGTGCCGTGGTGGCGCTGAGTTTGGTGAACCATGGGATGACGTCAGGACCCCGAGAACACAACGAGCGACGAGGATCACAGCTGTGGCCCCTCGGACAACAGTGGGTCCCATCGCTGCAGCACACGGCCTGTGGGCGGAGACAACACCCGTCAGGTCTGACCTCAGATCAGCCGGTCTGATGTGATCTGACCTGAGTCCAGATCTGAGTCCGACTGCGTCAGTCCTACCTGGGGCAGAGGGCAGCAGCCCCAGCGCTGCGTCTGCTCCATGAAGCAGCAGGTCGTGTCTTTGGGACAACTCGTCTGAACGTCGCACATGTTCTGGCCGGCGGCGGCGGCGGTGCGGGGGGGGCGGGGATTCCTTTGTGGCGCCACCTTCTGCAGCCAACGAAGCCTCAGACCTCCAGGTTTATCACACGTCTGCTCAGCCACGTTGCATTCGTAGCCTTTGGGGCAACAGTGCTGGTGGTCGCTGCAGCACACGGCCTGAACACACAAACAATAAAATGATAAACTGAACCTGAGTCGGTTTTAAAACGTCTGCTTCATATTTTTAAAGATTTTCACTTTAGCATCAAATCATTTCTCCTCCTGTTCTTCTTCACTGAAACAAACTGTATAATAAAGTATTTTCCTGTCGTTTCCCTGAATCTGGATAATTTCCCGACGCTGCAGATTTATGTCAGACTGAATCAATTCAGCCCGAGGACGCAGGCGTTCATGTCAGAGAAAAACAGGAAGAGCCGATGTTAATCCACCTGGAGACGTGGAGACGTCGTCTAATCCTCACAAACACTGCGTTCAACAAACTGTCAGGATACATTTCCTACAAACGGCTGAATATTATCACAGACGATGTGATATTTCAGGAAATATCACCAGAGTAGCTTGAGGTCAGAGACACAAAAACAACTTTATTTTTCTATTTTATACAAAAACCTTAACAAATTAACTATTTTATACAAAAAGATTAACAAAATATTTAGTGAAGGTTCATGCAGGTTCATTGACTTTAGGGCTTTAAGCAGCATTGGGAGGGGCCACTGACCTGTGGGAGGGGGCAGCAGGCCCAATGTCCTGGCGTCTTCTTGCAGCAGGTGGTTCCCCCAGGACATGTAGTCTCGTGGTCACACTTCTCGTCCTGAGCCTCGGTGGTGAGGGCGGGGCCTTTCTTCATCAGGGGGGTGGAGCCAGTGGGGTCATCACAGGTCTCAGCCTCCAGGTTACAGACGGTGCCGTGAGGACAACAGTGGACGTGGTCGTCGCAGCAGACGGCCTGAGGAAGGGGGCAGCACGCCCAGTCTCCGCTCGGCGTCCGGCAGCACGTCGACTTTCCGGGACACGACGTCGACCTGTCACACTTGCTGTTGGCGGTCTGCGAAGAGAAGGCGGGAACCTTCCTGCGCCACGGCGTCATGGTGCCCGATGGGTCGTCACAAGTTTCAGCCGCCAAGTTACAGATAGTGCCGTGAGGACAACAGTGGAGGTGGTCGTCGCAGCAAACGGCCTGATGGGAGAGGGGGCGGAGTCAGAGGGGAGGGGTATGTGTTACAGTTTAGTGTGTGTGTGTGTGTGTGTGTGTGTACCTCAGGTAGAGGACAACAGGCCCACTCTCCAATAGGTGATTTGCAGCATGTGTGTCCGTCAGCACAGGAGACGGATTCGTTACAGGGAACAGCAGCGCCTGAAACATCATCCTCATCATCATCTTCATCTTCATCAAAAAAGGTGAAACAATATAAATATGAATCATTATTAAAGCAGCTGTTATTTTGTCATTGAAAGTCTTTCTGTTTCAGGTGTCGATGCGTCCCACCTCTGCTCTGAGTGACCTCTGTCTGTGTTGCAGCGGCGGCCTGAGTGGACGTACAGGTGCTGTGCTCTAGGTCACACTGCGTCCCCGCTGGACAACAATGGATACGATCTGAGCAGCAAACGGCCTGAAACAAAATGTTTCTTTTACCTGATAATAATCTGACCAGGTTGTTATTGATAATAATATAATCATTGTTCTGTTTCACAGTTTAACATGTCACTCACGTTGGGCATGGGGCAGCAGCCGTAGGAGGCGTCGGTCATCAGGCAGCAGGTGGTCTGATCTGGACACGACGTCTTCTTGTCTGGACACTCGACTGAAGAGGAGCAGGGGTCAAAGGTCAGAGCTCGACTGAATGAACGATCAAACACTGGAAGGAGGCGTCGGTGACGACATCGACTCACCGTCGTTGGACGCAGCCAGAAGCTTCTTCAGCAGCGGCAGCTCAATGTCACCGGAGTGACAGACGCCGTGCTCCAGGTCACAGACGGTGTTGCTAGGGCAACAGTGGCGATGGTCGCTGCAGCAAACAGCCTGAAGATGAAGAGGAACACCGGACATGTGATGACAGATCTATTACTCGATCTGTCTTTCTGTCTATCGATCCATCCATCGAAGCGTGTACCAGCTGTGGACTGAACTCTGATGTGTGTCTACCTGAGGATAGGGGCAGCAGCCGTAGTCTCCACTGGTCAACTGGCAGCAGCTGAAACCGTCTGGACAACTGCTCTTTCCTCCGGGACACGTCACTGAACCTGACGACACAGCTGCACAAACACAACGACACAATGAAACATCAACGTCAGTGATGTTTTTGTCGGCTTCACATTATTTCCTCCATCAACGTCTCACCTGGACGATGCCGTCTCTGCGTGGCGGGCAGTTTCTGTTGGAGGGGGAGGGGCTTCAGGGGGAGGGGCTTCAGGGAGGCGGGGACACACTGTGAGTGAACAAGGTCACACTTTGTTCCCTCAGGGCAACAGTGGCGTTTGTCCTCACAGCACACGGCCTGCAGGGGGAGACAGAGTCACCGAGAGAGAGACGACCGTGACCGTCAAGATGAATTACAGCACAAACATTAATCACAGAATCATTGATCATAGAATCATTGATCATAGAAACGCTGTGACCTTGTTGAAGGGACAACAGCCCCATGAACCGTCGGGGATCTGACAGCAGGTGGTCCCGTCTGGACACTCAGACTCTTGGTCTGGACAGATGACGGCGTCGACTCGATCGATGAGCTGCAGAGACAACAAACAAACACAAACACAACAACAGGAGATAATGAGACACAGACTGTTTATCATTTATCTGCACAAATTAATTAAACTGTCCAACAACATGTTTGATCTGAAGAAGATTCTTTGTTTTAATGTCTCTTTATTTTCTACTGATTCATCCAAGTAAAGTGTAGTTGTTTGATTGAATTGCTTTCTGTTTTCAATGATCAGCTGATTGATCAGCGACTGATTAGTTTCCTCAGAGACACAACAATCTAATAATAAATATTAAGTTAAGTTTCTCTGATGATGTAACAGACAAAGAAAACACAGAGAAACGTTTCAAACGTTTAATTTGACTCAATTCCCCAACAACATGAGTCTGCATCTGAGACAGGTGACGTAATAATCAATAACAACCAATGACAATGAATCGTGACAGAATCAGACAGACTAGAACACAGGTTACCCTTCACATTATATTATGTTATGTTATATCAGGTCACCTGTTTGACAGGAAGTCGTCTCATCCACGGCAGTGAAACTGTTTTATTGACACATTTCTCATGGATCAGATCACACAAAGTTCCCTCATAGCAACAGTGGAGATGATCAGAGCAGCACTCGGCCTGAAGTAGAGGAGACAACAAGTAAACAACAAGACAACAAGTAAACAACAAAACAAGACAACAAGTAAACAAAAAGACAACACAGTCAACAACTCAGTTTCACAGCTCTGATCTGTCAACTCAGTGAAGCTGAACGTTGAACAACATTAAACGGCTCAAGAATAAAGTTCATCTAGTTTGTTTCTGTGACGACAACAGAAACATCTTCAAAAACACTTCGGTCAACGTGTCAAATATTTGAGCTTTCGACTGAAGTAAAGTGTCAACATCACGTTAACAATTAAAACTCAGATTCACTCACAAAGTGTCGTCATATCGCATTGCATCATATTATATTGCGTCACGTTGCGTCGTATCATATTGTGTCTTATTGTATCATATCGCGGCATGCTGCGTTGTCGTGTTGTCTCGTGTTGTCGTGTCGTGGTCGTCTCGTGTTGTGGTTGTCTTGTGTCGTGTCGTGATCGTGTTGTGTAGTCGTGGCGTCTCGTTGTGTTGTGATTGTGTAGTTGTGTTGTGGTCATCATGTTGTGTCGTGATCATGTCGTTTTAGTTGTATCGTATCATGTCATGTTGTGGTCGTGTCGTGGTCGTATCATGTCGTATCATGATCGTGGTCATATCATATTGTGTTGTGGTCGTGTCGTGATCGTGGTCGTATCATGTCGTGTTGTGGTCGTGTCGTGATCGTGTCGTGGTCGTATCGTGTCATGTCGTGGTAGTATCGTGTCTTACTGACCCGCGGCAGCGGGCAGCAGCTGTACCCTCCCTCCATGTTCTTGCAGCAGGTGTTTCTGTCCTCACACATGCCTCCGTCTGGGCAGATGAGCGCGGCGCTGACGCCCAGCAGGACGACGTACCAGAGCGCCGTCTGCGCCGCCGTCGTCTGCAGCGTCTGCAGCAGGAAGAGAACAAACAGCTGAGATGAAACACAAACAATCCTCAACTGTCGAAGACAAACAGTCTTATCTTTTCTTGGTTGAGAGAAAAGAGCAGAGCTGCTAATAAACTGGCTTCAACACCAAACGAAGCTTCAGTTTCTCTGGTTTCTGACACAAACATTCAACTAATGTTAATTTAACCGACTCGTCTGTTAATGATGAGTTTGTTCTCACGTTCATTAAACAGTGAAGTAACCTCA
>CM028920.1:20207500-20222500 GCA_016801845.1 Polydactylus sextarius
CGTTGTATCATTGTTTCATATCAGATGTGAAGAATGTACATTTACAGCAGCGACACAATGTTTCAGCAGGAACCGTTTCTTCACAGCGACGTCACGTTTCGGGACCGATGAAGAGGAGCAGGATGTTTCCTGTCGCTCTGCAGCCAAATTAAAACAAACACAAACCGCTGATGCCGTGATTCAGTTCACAGTCAATGCGCCGCCGTCGGCAGTGGTGATGCTAATAAACGGTGGAGCATGTTGGTCAGTGTGTTACTGTTGTAAACATTTACGACCGGAAGTGAATTTGTTAGAGCTGATTCAGTCGAACAACAAGAAAGTCAGTGTTTCTTCTTTTGGAGGCTGAATTTGATGCGGCAGAGCATCAGACTTTTGTGCCAAACTTCCTTGTTATCGTTTCAAAAACAGGTTTTTCATTAAAAACACCCTATTCTACGTGTTAACATGCACTTCGTACCGTATTCACATAAAATCTCATATAGTTCGTCAGAACATTTACAAGTTTGGTGAAAAAAAGGATTAGATATTAAGAAATCAAGAAATCCAAGATACAGCCGCAAGAAAATGTATTTTGATCAGGCAGAGTCACACGTGTTGTTGTTGTTGTTGCTGTTGTTGTTGTCACAATGCAGTGTGCTTATCAGTGATGTCGAAGCATCGACAAGTTGGGTGACGAATAAACTGCATCTGTAAAAACAGGGGCCTGATGCCTCTCGCTGATCTGACGTAGAAGAAGGCACTTACTGAGCGGAGAGAAAGAGACGACCCCGCAGGCCTCGCCATGATGTCAACATGATGTCAACGCGGTGCTCGCCATGATGTCAACATGATGTCAACATGGCATGATGTCAACATGATGTCAACATGGTGTCAACATGATGTCAACATGATGTCAACATGATGTCAACATGGTGCTCAACATGATGTCAACATGATGTCAACATGATGTCAACATGATGTCAACATGATGTCAACATGATGTCAACATGATGTCAACATGGTGTCATGATGTCAACATGGTGTCAACATGGTGTCAACATGATGTCAACATGGTGTCAACATGGTGTCAACATGGTGTCAACATGATGTCAACATGATGTCAACATGGTGTTAACATGATGTCAACATGGTGTCAACATGGTGTCAACATGATGTCAACATGGTGTCAACATGATGTCAACATGATGTCAACATGGTGTCAACATGATGTCAACATGATGTCAACATGATGTCAACATGGTGTCAACATGATGTCAACATGATGTCAACATGGTGTCAACATGATGTCAACATGGTGTCAACATGTCAACATGATGTCAACATGATGTCAACATGATGTCAACATGGTGTCAACATGATGTCAACATGATGTCAACATGATGTCAACATGGTGTCAACATGATGTCAACATGGTGTCAACATGGTGTCAACATGATGTCAACATGATGTCAACATGATGTCAACATGATGTCAACATGATGTCAACATGGTGTCAACATGATGTCAACATGGTGTCAACATGATGTCAACATGATGTCAACATGGTGTCAACATGATGTCAACATGGTGTCAACATGATGTCAACATGATGTCAACATGATGTCAACATGATGTCAACATGGTGTCAACATGATGTCAACATGATGTCAACATGATGTCAACATGGTGTCAACATGATGTCAACATGATGTCAACATGGTGTCAACATGATGTCAACATGGTGTCAACATGATGTCAACATGATGTCAACATGATGTCAACATGATGTCAACATGATGTCAACATGATGTCAACATGGTGTCAATATGATGTCAACATGATGTCAACATGGTGTCAACATGATGTCAACATGATGTCAACATGATGTCAACATGGTGTCAACATGATGTCAACATGGTGTCAACATGATGTCAACATGATGTCAACATGATGTCAACATGGTGTCAACATGATGTCAACATGATGTCAACACATCACTCGCCATGATGTCAACATGATGTCAACATGATGTCAACATGTCAACATGGTGTCAACATGATGTCAACATGATGTCAACATGGTGTCAACATGATGTCAACACATCGCTCGCCATGATGTCAACATGGTGTCAACATGTCAACATGTCAACATGATGTCAACATGATGTCAACATGATGTCAACAACATGATGTCAACATGATGTCAACATGATGTCAACCACATGATGTCAACATGATGTCAACATGGTGTCAACATGATGTCAACATGGTGTCAACATGATGTCAACATGATGTCAACATGATGTCAACATGATGTCAACATGATGTCAACATGATGTCAACATGATGTCAACATGATGTCAACATGGTGTCAACATGATGTCAACATGATGTCAACATGATGTCAACATGATGTCAACATGGTGTCAACATGATGTCAACATGATGTCAACATGGTGTCAACATGATGTCAACATGGTGTCAACATGATGTCAACATGGTGTCAACATGATGTCAACATGATGTCAACATGATGTCAACATGATGTCAACATGGTGTCAACATGATGTCAACATGGTGTCAACATGATGTCAACATGATGTCAACATGGTGTCAACATGATGTCAACATGATGTCAACATGATGTCAACATGGTGTCAACATGGTGTCAACATGATGTCAACATGATGTCAACATGATGTCAACATGATGTCAACATGGTGTCAACATGATGTCAACATGATGTCAACATGATGTCAACATGATGTCAACATGGTGTCAACATGAACATGATGTCAACATGATGTCAACATGATGTCAACATGGTGTCAACATGGTGTCAACATGGTGTCAACATGATGTCAACATGATGTCAACATGATGTCAACATGGTGTCAACATGATGTCAACATGATGTCAACATGGTGTCAACATGATGTCAACACATCGCTCGCCATGATGTCAACATGGTGTCAACATGGTGTCAACATGATGTCAACATGATGTCAACACATCGCTCGCCATGATGTCAACATGGTGTCAACATGTCAACATGGTGTCAACATGATGTCAACACATCGCTCGCCATGATGTCAACATGGTGTCAACATGTCAACATGATGTCAACATGTCAACATGATGTCAACATGGTGTCAACATGGTGTCAACATGTCAACATGATGTCAACATGTCAACATGATGTCAACATGTCAACATGGTGTCAACATGTCAACATGATGTCAACATGGTGTCAACATGGTGTCAACATGATGTCAACATGGTGTCAACATGTCAACATGGTGTCAACATGGTGTCAACATGGTGTCAACATGGTGTCAACATGGTGTCAACATGTCAACATGATGTCAACATGGTGTCAACATGGTGTCAACATGTCAACATGGTGTCAACATGATGTCAACATGGTGTCAACATGGTGTCAACATGTCAACATGGTGTCAACATGATGTCAACATGGTGTCAACATGATGTCAACATGGTGTCAACATGATGTCAACACATCGCTCACCATGATGTCAACACGACACGCCACCATGTTAAAGATGTGACGTCTCAAGGAAGATGATGCTATTACTGTTGTTGCTGTTGTTACTGTTCGAGATGAGCTGAGTGCTGTGGGGGTGGTGGTGAATTTGGTGCCTTCAGTTTATTTCATACATTCAGATTCATGCAACCTTCTTTTGCAAATGTCTCAGATGTTTGGGAATCTGTTTACACACAACCAAAATCAGGACAAGACGAAAAGGAGAAAAAGGCAGAAAATGTTTGTCAGAATCAAACAGTTGCTATCATTGAGAAACTCAACGTGATGCCCAACATTTAAAATCATCACAATCAGAATAGTAATGACACGGGAACACGCCACAGAGGAGCTCATCATCAGGTTGGGACTTTGTGTTGGTGTCGTGTCATCACAGCAGCGAGAGAAAAGCTTCTTCATGATTAGGCTTTAAATAAGAGTTATCCACATTACGGCTCAGGACGATAAGGGGGGGGGGTCACTGATCAAACACCATCGATATGATGAGTAAAGTAGAATAAATCTAAACAACCTTTAGTAAAAACACGTGTTAAACATCAGTGGATCAGTGCTTTACTCTTAGACTCTGCTCTATAAAATGTTCCAGCAGCAGCTCAGATGCTTTGTGATGCGACAGGATTCGCAATAAACTGGTCCGTCGCCATGGAAACCAGTGGGTTAACGGATGGAGTGACGACGGGAGGAATCGGGGGACACGAGGTTGACCACTGTCCAGCGTCGTTGTGCTTGATTCTTGGTTCACTTTCTGGGGTGGAAGACCATGAGTGGCCGGTCCTCGATCTTCTGCCATGGACTCTTCTTGTTCTCGTCCTTGTCGTCAGGGTCATCCTCGGGGCTCGTCATCGAGTCGCGCCGGTTCTCGCTGTTGCTGCTGCGGCTGCTGTTGACACGGCTGCGTCCTCGCCGGGGGATGGTGGACCCGCGAGAGGACGGGCCTTCGTCCAGCAGGGGGGTGAGGGAGTTCTCCTCAGGGGAAACGGGGCGTCCCTCGCTGCTGCTGCTCGGCTCGCTGTGGTCGGGGTATGCCAGTTTGGAGTAAGTCTTCCCGCCGCCGACGCCATGGCCTTTCCGTCCTCCCGTTCCCCAGCGGTCGTCTTTCACTTTCCGGTTCACAGCTGATTTCCGTTCTTGTGTGTCCAGAGTCGGTTCAAGGTTGATGTCTCGGGGAGTGCTGCCACCAACTCCAAACCCACCGCCGCCACTGAGGTCGTTCCCAACATCGATGTAGGAGTGGCGCACGTGAGCGTTGGCGCGTCCGTCCAGAGAGATGAACCATGCCCGCGGGTGCTGTTTGACGCCCAGCTCCAGCAGCTTCTTCTCCGTCAGCGCTTGCAGCTCGCCATTCATCTGAGCCATTGTGGAGTCATTGAAGAGCACGGGGATGGTCACGGGGCCTCCGGATGAGTCGGACGCCCAGCTCGGCTCCTCGGAGTCGTCGCCCTGGGACCCGCCCTGCTGGTGCTGCTGCCCCTGTTTCTGGGGATGGAGGTGATGGTGCTGCTGGCCTCCTCCCAGCGGTGCTCCATCCTTGTCCTGATCCTTCTGGTCTTTTCCATCTTTCCCGGAGAACTCGGAGGGCAGGCGCATGTAGTGCGCAGGGATAACGAGCGTGGGCACCATGCTGCGGTACATATTCTCCTTCATCTGGTCAATGGAGCTGCAGAAGATGATCTGACCTGGCTGTGTGTTGAGGGATGTAGGCCTGGCGAGGCTGTCGGCCGCCGCCGCCGAATACTCCGGAGGTTTGTCCGACTGACTTGGGACGTATCCCTGGAAACGTGGCGGGGACGGGGGGTCGGCGGAGTAGCCTCGGTTGTCGTTGGCATTGTGATGGCGGTGGTACTCGGACTCTTTGCCTTCCATGGAGCTGTAGCTGCGGGCGTAGTCTTCGTGCAGCAGCGGGTTGTCCAGGTTGTTGGTCTCGGTGGCACGCGTCACCTTCATGGGGAAGCTCTCGCCTCGTTGGGGACCTGAGCTGTTTTTTCCTTTAGCATGTCGCAGCATGTGAGCTGGGACGTGTTTGGTCAAGTCCTCCCGTGAGCTCTGGTAGTCTCGAGACGGGGACAATTCGGACTTATCGTTGGAAGGGCCTGACTCGACGTGGCCTCCGCAGATCAGGTTCAGCCGGGAGGTGGAAGTTCCCTGGTCACGCTTCGCTCCATTCAGGTTTGAAGCATGAGGTTTTCCTTGCTGTCGACGAGGTTTCAAACACTTTCTCCTGAAAGGTGAAGAGACATCGAAGGTCAGAAAGAAGAGAAACACCTTCCATGTATGGACAGATTACAGCAAGACTGTGATCTTGGGATTAAATCTGCATTCACCATCAAAGTCTGTTACATTTCTGTCATTTTTACTGTTGATAGAAACCTAGAGACCCAGAGACCTGCGCCTACGCTGCCCACACCTGCAGTAGTAGAGCAGCACACACAGCAGGATGAGCACAAGCAGAGCCAGCGAGCCCAGGATGGACAACAGGAACAGAGTGTGGTAGGTGGTGATGTCCCTCAGACCCGGGTGAGACAGACCTAACCCTGAAACACAAGTCAGAGACCGAGACGCTGAGACTCGGCGACAGACACAGCCGAAGTGTGCGGTATCAAATGCCTCAACATCAACAGTCTCAGACGTCACAACACCTGAGGACGATGGGAAAGCGGCCAACCAGTATCCCATCTGAGGAACCACCACGTTCCACACGAACTGAGCGCCGTCCTTCTTAATGTAACCCGTCCCGTTCCTGACCCACAGCCCTGGACGAGACACAAACGTTACGACACTGAACTTCATTCATCTGATAGGACCTGAGATACAACTCATGTTGAACATCTGTGAACAGAATTAGAGCTTATACATTATTTTTCTTGTAAATCTTTTTCAAATTCCTTTTGATGTGAATGATATAATTTATATAATAATAATATTATATAATAAATTTTAATATGATTTAACAGTTTAGTTATTGAAGCAGAAATGTTCTGGTTCAGGATGGTGACTCAGCTTTGACCCGCAACCTCACCGGTCTTGGGCTGATACGTCCAGGCGGGAACACTCGTTGCCATCCTGTTGTGAGTGTCGGACGGCAGCGGCACCGAGACGTGGATCGGATCTGAAACCTGGACCGCTGCACCGTCTTTGTCAAACAGCTGAATACTGACCACAGCCAATGCCGTCAGGTCCGTCCACCCGGTCTCAGCACCTGGACGAGGATCAAAGTCACATGACCGGTCACATGACCAGTGACTGTGGTCAGACATGTTTATTCACCAGCTGCAGTGTCATGTCTGTTCACATGGAGGATTTTTCTTCTTATTTATATGTAAAAACAAAGTAAAGAAAACTAAACACAACTACACTGAACTATGGCTAAATATAATATGAAGAAGTATTATGACAAGAAGAATATAACAATAAATAAGAATATTTTTCATTTTATTTCACCAGCTTCAACAAATAGATGATTAATTTCCTTCATCTCATCTCTATTACATCAAAATAAAACTGTGACTGTTCTGATTCTCACATCATTTTATAACATACTAATACTACTATTACTACTGACTAATGTGTACTACTACTACTATATACTACTACTCCTGTGTACTACTACCACTACTACTGTCTACTTCTCCCACTAGTGTCTGACCGGAGCTGTTGGTCTCTTGGCCCAGGAGGAAGGGGAACCCGCCGATCTCGTACTGACTTCGGGCTGTGGTCATGGCAGCCGACAGTGCTGTGTAGTTGGAGTTGGACGGCAGATGAAGAGATTTTCTCTGGAGCTGCACCAGTGGCTGGTTACGAGCTCCTGAAACACAACAATAAAACACAGGAATGTTTCTGTCGTCTGTCAAAATGAGACAGGAGGAGATGAATAAAACAAACGTTCTTCAGTCAAAGACACTGACAATTAAATAAAAACTAACCAATCATTCATCTGATTCGATGAACTGAGTCAGACAGTGTTTCATGTCCAGTTTATATGAAGGTCAAACTGTGTTTATTACCTGGTGATCCAGACAACACCTGCAGGACGTCATCGTACAGGATGAGAGTCCCCGGCCTCTGAGGCAACAAGTAGAGGCTGACGGACGCATAGACTGTAGGAACAAGACACACCAGAGACAGAGATCTTTATTATAGTTATTATTGATTATCATATTGATTATTTTGTGAAACAAAGAGTTTGTCACTTAACAAAATGTTTCCAACAAACTGCTCTTCCTCTGTGACTCACGTGGGATGCGGTTCGAGTGCCAGGGCACTGAGTTGGTGACGTAGTCGTTCTTGGAGGCGGTGATGATGACCCATGTTCCCACACGGTACGGGAAACTGACCCTCAAGACTCCATCACTTCCTGCTCTGCTGGACGCAAACACACTGTGGTTCCCGTGAACCTCCACCTGCGCATCCGCCAGCGGCGACAGGTCGCTGTTGTCGAACACCTGGACTTTAATCTGCACGTCTGAACGACAGGAAGAGATCAGAGGCTCATTAACCACGTCACCACATCTTATTAACGTGTTCATGATGTCACCACATCTTATTAACGTGTTCATGATGTCACCACATCTTATTAACGTGTTCATGATGTCACCACATCTTATTAACGTGTTCATGATGTCACCACATCTTATTAACGTGTTCATGATGTCACCACATCTTATTAACGTGTTTATGATGTCACATCTTATTAACGTGTTTATGATGTCACTACGTCTTATTAACGTGTTCATGATGTCACTACGTCTTATTAACGTGTACATGATGTCACCACATCTTATTAACGTGTTCATGATGTCACATCTTATTAACGTGTTCATGATGTCACTACGTCTTATTAACATGTTCATGATGTCACATCTTATTAACGTGTTCATGATGTCACATCTTATTAACGTGTTCATGATGTCACATCTTATTAACATGTTCATGATGTCACCACATCTTATTAACGTGTTCATGATGTCACATCTTATCAACGTGTTCATGATGTCACTACGTCTTATTAACGTGTTCATGATGTCACATCTTATTAACGTGTTCATGATGTCACATCTTATTAACGTGTTCATGATGTCACTGCGTCTTATTAACGTGTTCATGATGTCACATCTTATTAACATGTTCATGATGTCACATCTTATTAACATGTTCATGATGTCACATCTTATTAACATGTTCATGATGTCACATCTTATTAACGTGTTCATGATGTCACATCTTATTAACGTGCTCATGATGTCACTGCGTCTTATTAACATGTTCATGATGTCACTGCGTCTTATTAACGTGTTCATGATGTCACATCTTATTAACATGTTCATGATGTCACATCTTATTAACATGTGTTCATGATGTCACATCTTATTAACATGTTCATGATGTCACATCTTATTAACATGTTCATGATGTCACATCTTATTAACATGTTCATGATGTCACATCTTATTAACATGTTCATGATGTCACATCTTATTAACGTGCTCATGATGTCACTGCGTCTTATTAACATGTTCATGATGTCACATCTTATTAATGTGTTCATGATGTCACATCTTATTAACATGTTCATGATGTCACATCTTATTAACATGTTCATGATGTCACATCTTATTAACGTGCTCATGATGTCACTACGTCTTATTAACATGTTCATGATGTCACATCTTATTAATGTGTTCATGATGTCACATCTTATTAACATGTTCATGATGTCACATCTTATTAACGTGTTCATGATGTCACTGCGTCTTATTAACGTGTTCATGATGTCACATCTTATTAATGTGTTCATGATGTCACATCTTATTAACATGTTCATGATGTCACATCTTATTAACATGTTCATGATGTCACATCTTATTAACATGTTCATGATGTCACATCTTATTAACGTGCTCATGATGTCACTGCGTCTTATTAACATGTTCATGATGTCACATCTTATTAACATGTTCATGATGTCACATCTTATTAACGTGTTCATGATGTCACATCTTATTAACGTGCTCATGATGTCACTGCGTCTTATTAACATGTTCATGATGTCACATCTTATTAACATGTTCATGATGTCACATCTTATTAACGTGTTCATGATGTCACGGATGATCCCGTCTTAGAGAGTAATAAAACTGTAGTGTGTCAACATCTCCCTACTTTGAAAAAGAAGACAGTGAGATAAATAATAACTGAAGTATTTCTGATCGATGTCTCTATCGACTGGTTGCAATAACAAATACGACACCAGCCGATTCAGTCAGATGAAAACGTTCCTCCCACATGAAGAGAAGAGCACGTGTTGTAAATGAGCTTCTTGGAAACATCTCTGTCGTTTTATAGCAACTAAGGGAAAAGCATGTCATGTTAATGAGTACGAGTCCACATCATAAATATGAAAGAATGGATCATTTTCCAAAAACAACATTCCTGTGAAATCAGCAGCTGAAACAAACGTCAGAGCTTCGTCTCCTCTTTCCACAAAACGTCGGGATTCTAATGAAGTGTTTCTGTGAACCCAGTGATGGTTTGACAGGTTTTAACCTGATGAATGATTTTTAAAAAGGCAGATGGACGATTTTCTGCTGAAATCTTAAACTATTTATTAAAACTGTTGTTTTCAAATATATAAAATTACGAGCTTTAGACACTAAACAGAGGAGAACAGATTAATATTTTCTGTCACTCATTCAGAAGTCATTACTCACTGATACACTGTAGTATTAAAGAAGTAATTATATCAGTGAGGTTCAATTAATCAAGTCATCGTTGGCTGTTTAACAAGGACGACGTCGTCCTGCCATGAAGCCATCGTCTCGTCCACAGTGACCTAGAAACACAGCGTCAGGATGTTTCTGACCTCAGCTTAGTCACCAGACTAACGCTCATGTTGTTGATTTTTATCGGCTGAAATTTGTTGGTTTTGTCTGAAACAACTTGCTTCACAACTGAACTGAGAGAATTGACTATAAACAGATGTAATCACATTACTGTTATGACCCGGATGATTCTTGGTCTCTGGTCAGGAGACGTTTGAAGATGATGAAGGTGACCGTGTGACAGAGTTGTGTGTGTTTCTTTGCTGTGTTTTTCCTCTGAGCCTCTTGGATGTGAGGATGTGGGTCGGGGATGTTGCCATGGATACATACTGACTCTCCAAAAGCTTGTTGTGCTTCCTGGCTCCGCCCCCTGCAGCTCTGGACGCCGGCGGCCTCCATGAACGCTACAGTGACGTCCTCGTCTTTTGTGTGTGTGAACGCTGTCAGCCAGAACTACTTCAATACAGGCTCTGTGTGTGTGTGTGTGTGTGTGTGTGTGTGTGTGTGTGTGTGTGTGTGTGTGTTTCCTCAATCTGGGCTCTGCTCTTTAAACACTGAGGCTTGAAGCAGCTCATTGACACAGACACTGAGTCACAGTGTCACGATGAGAGTCTGGGAAATGTTGAGTCCTTCAGCAGAGATTTACTGAGACTACTGAACAGACAATAATCTGATACTGGATCAATAATCTGACACTGGATCAATAATTCATTAATCTGTCACCACCTGGAATTTTCTAAAAACACAACGTAGCAGCTGTCAATTATTTACACTATTGATTAGTTTGTTTTGTTTAATGATCGGTGCTGAAAATATTAAAATAACATCTTTCTAAACAGCTGAAACTGATTCTATTGATCAATCATATGATTGATCAATAGAATCAGTTCTGAATTATCTTCATGTTACAGATGATTAAAGATAAAATAAAACTGAAACATTAAAAACTGAAACTGAAACTGAACAAAAATGATTTAAAACCTTGAAACTAAATAACATCATCTGTGCGTGTGTGTGCTGACGCTGCTGGGGGTGAAATGCATTCTGGGATACCGGCTGTGTCCAGTGACGTCATCATTGTGGCTATTTATGATCAACTACAATAATGGAGGTGTTCTGACCTTATTACTGACACTTATTATTGATCATAGATTTAAAATATGAACTGAAATAAAACTGAAACAGTCACATAAGTTAAAGTAACCAAGTAAATGTGTGTGTGTCCACTCGTGATCTGCAAACAGCCTGCGGTGTGTAGCATGTAGCATGTAGCGTGTAGCATGTAGCATGTAGCATGTAGCGTGTAGCATGTAGCATATAGCATGTAGGGTGTAGCGTATAGCGTGTAGCATGTAGCGTGTAGAGTGTAGCATGTAGCATGTAGTGTGTAGCATATAGCGTGTAGTGTGTAGCGTGTAGAGTGTAGCATGTAGCATATAGCATGTAGGGTGTAGCGTATAGCGTGTAGCACGTAGTGTGTAGAGTGTAGCATATAGCGTGTAGCATGTAGCATGTAGTGTGTAGCATATAGCGTGTAGTGTGTAGCATGTAGCATATAGCGTGTAGCACGTAGTGTGTAGAGTGTAGCATATAGCGTGTAGCACGTAGTGTGTTGAGTGTAGCATATAGCGTGTAGCGTGTAGCATGTAGCGTGTAGCATGTAGCATGTAGCGTGTAGCTTGTAGTGTGTAGAGTGTCATTACATAATGTCCATCACAACGTCGACACCAGAAATTAAAATGTTTCTATTTACATCACTAAGTCACCCAACATGACTGTAGACCACCACCAGGTCTCTGGACCACCACCAGGTCTCTGGACCACCACCAGGTCTCTGGACCACGACTGGGCCTCAGACCACCACCTGGACTCTAAACCATCACTGGATCTCTAGACCACCACCGGATCTCTAGACCACCACTAGGTCTCTGGATCACCACTAGGTCTCTAGACCACCACCTGGACTCTAGACCACCACCTGGACTCTGGACCACCACCAGGTCTCTTAAACCACCACCGGGTCTCTGGACCACCACCAGGTCTCTAGACCACCACCAGGACTCTGGACCACCATCTGGTCTCTGGACCACCACCAGGTCTCTAAAACCACCATCTGGGTCTCTGGGCCACTACCAGGTCTCTAAAACCACCACCTGGTTTCTGGACCACTACCTGGTCTCTAGACCACCAGACCTCCATACCAGGTCTCAGGACCTGATATGGAGGCCTGGGGCTCAGGCCCAGGCCTGGCTTGGGTTATCATACTGTGATCCTGGTTTATCAGACTCTGGTCTGGGCCTGCAGCAGCAGACTGTGTTCCAGGACCAGGTGATCCAGCTCTGGTTATCAGACCCGGTCCAGGCCCGATTGAGGCTGATCTGAGACCAAATGCTGTGCAGCAGGTCTCAGCGGGTCTCAGTGAATCTCCATCACATCAATAAATCTGGACCGTCGACCGGGACCGAGCGGTGGAAACACCCCACTGACATCAGCTCTCTCCCGGCGGCAGCAGACGGAGGCTCCGCCGCTTTGTCGACAAAAGCAGTAAACCGAACCACTCCCATGTCATTGTGCTGCAGCCGAGCGAGCTCTTACCCAGCGCCGCCTCAGACACAGACTTGGCCCGCGCCTCCGGAGCCACGCAGATCCACAGCAGCAGCAGTAAACGACGGACGCGGTGAGACGGACGCATCGCGGCGGCTACATGTCTAGTCTCTGGCGGCCATCGGTCCCGTCCTCTGTCCGTCGGGGCTCCTTAGTTCGCGGACATCGCTCGGAGATGCTCTGCCTTGTTTTTATTGTCTGAGGCGGGGAAGCGGGACGCTGCGGCGCCCCCTGGCGGTCAGCGGGGTAACAGCGCCTCAGCCGCAGCTTGTTCACAGAGACGGTCCGACACGTGAACATGAACCAGATACGTACACATACAATCCATCACAGATCGATAGTTACTGTTAATAATCAGAAATCAGTTACAGCTCTGAACTGCCACGTGGTAATTTACTTCTCGGGACTCGTCTTTAAAATGATGAAATGTATTTTTCTGCAGTTCATTCTCCACCCAGTGGAGGGCGCTGCGGCGCAGTATACTGACTGAATAATATTTAAAATAAATGAAATATATTTAATGTTCAACAGGTTCTTTAGATGCTAATGCTTCAATATCATTCATATCTTATCATTCTTATTTACATGTCAACCATTAAAGTGTTTATTAACGTTATACTTCAGTGTTGGAACTGAACCAAGTACTTGTTTACTTCAGATGAAAGTTTCTGTTTGTCTTTATTTTATCAGCCTGTTGCAGTTTTACTCTGTTCACGTCTGACAACAAATGAATTAACTCAATGTTCAGTTTCTCCTGAACTGACTTTAGTTCCTGGCAGCGCGAAGTTAGAGACCAATAATTAACAGTAAACTCCTCTTTTTTTCTGGAGTCTGTAAATCATCCTGCTGCACTTTTTACTTCCACTGGGAAGTCGTATTTTTTATTCTACTGCATTTAATTCACAGTGTCACTACAGTGTCTTTGCTCTTGTTGTTACAGTAGTAATACTACAAAAAAAATCAGTCTTCTCAGTACTCACAGTAAAAGTACACTGAGAGTTTAACTACTGAGTGTAAATACTCTTAAATTAATTTTAAAAACATGTAACACGTTAGTTTTTAATGTTGATGTCTGATCTGTTACAGTTCAGTGACGGAGGTGATCACAGGGTGGAGATGATTCCTCATCCATCCTCTCTGTTCAGCTGCTGCAGCCTCTGAATTCATCATTTTCCATCATTTAATTCAGGGTTAGTGTTAATGTTATGTCACTGGCAGCAGACTGATTGTTAAACCAGTTGTACAGGTGCTGGTCTCCAGTCTGAGCAATCATCAGATGGAGCACCAGCTTTCTGAATAACCCACTTCAATGACATTGAAAGTTTGAAAACATGTAGTGAAAATGAAACATGAATCTCAAGGAGCTGGACCTGTATCATAAGAATTATTTCAGGTGATGATGTCAACGTAACGGTGTTAATTATAGACAATGATACAACAAACCGACCTTCATCACAGAACAAAGTATCTAAATAATTCATGATCATGTTAATTAATAAGTTCAATGTACAGATACTTCACATGCTGAGTTAAAGTTGTTGACACATTAAAGGAAATTGTCGCTTCCAAGTTTAAAACTGATGAAATCTACATATATTGCACACCCTAACCCAAAGTCTCCTTTAACCTGTTCTGAGAGAACAGAAGTGATAAACCTTAAATTTTGAGTTTGGTGACATTGAGACTTCACTTCAAATTCAATTGTTTTTTCTTTAAAACAAATATGTGGAAAAAAAGTCTTGAAATGTTGCAGTAACTTTTATCTTTATCACAAAAGTCTTAAATACAACTGTTGATTTACTGGTTCAGTGTTAGTTCTTTATTAAATATCCCTTTTATCAGTACACTGAAGACAAACTACACACGAGATGCACGAGAGGAACTGGTTGTAATTTATGATTGTAATAAAAACATGAAGCAATTTGAAACATTCGTCACGCTGACGCTGGCTTGAACCTGTTTTGAGGGACGGCATGTCTTCAGATTTGGGCCAGAGACTTATTCTGTCTTCCAGAAAACCTCATCGTCAACATCAAGCATG
>CM028920.1:20232500-20378325 GCA_016801845.1 Polydactylus sextarius
GGTAGCGTGTTCTCCGTGATGGTAGCGTGTTCTCAGTTACAGTAGCGTGTTCTCCGTGACGGTAGCGTGTTCTCCGTGATGGTAGCGTGTTCTCAGTTACAGTAGCGTGTTCTCCATGACGGTAGCGTGTTCTCCGTGACGTAAGCGTGTTCTCCGTGACGGTAGCGTGTTCTCAGTTACGGTAGCGTGTTCTCCGTGATGGTAGCATGTTCTCCGTGATGGTAGCGTGTTCTCCGTGATGGTAACGTGTTCTCAGTTACGGTAGCGTGTTCTCCGTGACGGTAGCGTGTTCTCCGTGACGGTAGCGTGTTCTCAGTTACGGTAGCGTGTTCTCCGTGATGGTAGCGTGTTCTCCGTGACGGTAGCGTGTTCTCCGTGATGGTAGCGTGTTCTCCGTGACGGTAGCGTGTTCTCCGTGACGGTAGCGTGTTCTCCGTGACGGTAGCGTGTTCTCCGTGGTAGCGTGTTCTCCGTGATGGTAGCGTTCTCCGTGTGACGGTAGCGTGTTCTCCGTGACGGTAGCGTGTTCTCCGTGACGGTAGCGTGTTCTCCGTGATGGTAGCGTGTTCTCCGTGACGGTAGCGTGTTCTCAGTTACGGTAGCGTGTTCTCCGTGACGGTAGCGTGTTCTCCGTGACGGTAGCGTGTTCTCCGTGACGGTAGCGTGTTCTCCGTGACGGTAGCGTGTTCTCAGTTACGGTAGCGTGTTCTCCGTGACGGTAGCGTGTTCTCCGTGATGGTAGCGTGTTCTCCGTGACGGTAGCGTATTCTCCGTGACGGTAGCGTGTTCTCCGTGACGGTAGTGTTGGCCCAGACTTGTGCTGCACTGCGGCACATTCCTCAGCACTAATGGCTCCTTGGCAGGAACCTGTCCAGCTGACATTTATCCATAACAACAACCCCAGTGTGTATGCGTGATAATTAAAATGAGTACACTATAGAGCCTTTTCACATCTCCTCCAGTCTCTGCACGCTGCCCGCGGGGGCTGTTTTATTTTTAGCTTCTTGGTCTTTGATTAAAATACGACTCTGTTGTTGACCTTCACACCTGCTGCAGCTCTGCCAGGTCCTCTCCATAAATAAAGACCTGGCTCTGAAGCGCTGACGAGCCACAAACGCTGTGAACTGAGCTGGTCCTGGATCTGAGAAACCGCCTGACACTGCTTTGTCCCACATGAAACACGTATCAGGTGGAGGCTTCAACCTTTACTCATGGTGGCTCCGCTCACTCTGCCATCTTGGACACGCTCCAGGTCACAGATGTCAACGTCAGTGATGATTATGACGATGATTATTATAATGATTGTAATAATGATTATTGTAATGATTATAACTATCAACATGATAATAATGATGACTACATCTATGATTATAAAATGATTGTAACGATAGTTATAACTTTTATAATGATGATTACAAATTTGATTATAAAGATAATTATTACGATGATTTTTAAATTATTATTAATTATTAATTTGGTTGTAGATGAGTTGAATTTCACATTATATTTATGCATGTATGAATATATAATATGTATTTTATATCATACTGTTATATTGAAAATTAATCGTTTACTCCTCACTTAATTTTTACAAATATTACTTGGGGGCAGTGCGGCGACACAGGGGTTAGCACTGTTGCCTCATAGCAAGAAGGTCCTGGGTTCAACTCCCGGGTCGGGCGCAGGGGAGTTTGCATGTTCTCCCCGTGTCTGTGTGGGTTTCCTCCCACAGCTAAAGTCGTACAACACTGGGGACAGGTGAACTGAGCAGACTAAACTGCTCGTACGTGTGAGTGTGAATCTATGTGGCGATGACCTGGCGACCGTCCAGGATGGACTCTGCCTGCAGCTGTAAGCTGTGTGTAAACCCCCTGACTCTGAGTGCAGGATAAAGGGGTAGAAGATGGATAGATTTTAATTTGTATTTGATAAAACACTATACACAATTGTGTATTAAAATCAGTGAATTACTATGTCAAACTAATACTTGGTTTCTTATTTCTAATGTTGATTTTACTTGATGATTTTTACTTGTCATTTACTTGACTATGACTATTTTTTAATTTCATTGTTGTCTGTTGTTCAGACATACTGATATTTGTGTTTTGTGTTTGTATGTTAATTTAAATCAGATTTTCGGTCTTTTTAAATGTTTCTGTTTCAGTCCCTCGGTCCAGTGTCGTGGTTACGTGAGCGGCCATTGATTGCAGTTTCATCAGTGTTGTTATCGTCTTACACAACGTCACCTTTGTCCTTGTAAATGTCAGCAGTGTAACCCGATGGTGTCATTGAAACGGCACAAACCAAATATGATTGTGAGGAAGTAATCAGTGAAACAGTGTTGGAGATGAGTCTCTGTGTTTGAGCGCCGTGTCCAACGACAATAATCCTCTCCATGTGGCATAAATGTCACGGCTGCTCTGCATGTGGAGGAGAAATGCTAACGAGGACACTTAACGCAGTGAAAACCAGCGCCGCTTTGTAAATGAACCTACTTTTGTCTTGTAAAGGTTAGTGGTGCATGTGAGCACAGAGCCGCTCTGTGTCTGCCTCATTAACATGCTTGTAGGTGCTACTACATCCAGCCCTGTCACAAAATCAATACGCCATCTTCCCAAGGCTTTGGCAATAACTCATATCAGCTTTGTCACTAACGGTTCAAGGCCCAAGTTTTCAGATTGTTTACCACATGAAATATCTGCGTCCTGACAGAGAAACGTACCGGACAACATGGAGTTTGTTCCTCACGACTCGGCTGCAGCATCGTGTTTGTTATTGTTGGGAGACTCTTCAAGTGTCGCTGCGAATGTGCCAGAGACACAGATGTGTCAGGAAAACAAGAAGCCACACACACACACAATCACGCTGCATTTTCTAGGTCACCATCTCACTGAGTGACTTGACAAGTTTTTCTCTCTAAAGGTTTTTTGTGATAAATGATTTTGTGATGTGTCGACTGACAGTCGACACATTTGACTCGAGTCTGATCTGGAGCCTTCACATGACCACGTCTTCATTTATCTGTGACCTCTGATGCCGCCCTGAGAAAACACCAGTCCATCAAATGGTTTCCACTCAAGGTCCAGTTACTGGTTGTGTTGGATCTTTCAATCATGTCAGATTGAGTTTGGACTTGGTGGATGAAACCTGAAGATCTATGACACGTGACTCCTGTAACTCTTTACCCCCAGTGATTTATCTCCTTATTATCACTGAAACCTGCTTCTTAGTTTAGAGCAACAGTTCAAAACTGACAAATGTGTTAAACTGTGAACCAGAATAAGAGCAGTTTAATCTCATTGATGCGTTTTGTTGCTTCCCATCAAACTATGTGGAGCCATTGTGCCGTGGGACTGAGGAATGTGCTTCTCTCGTTGCCAAATGCACTGATGTGAAGAGAGCGGTACGATAAAACAGGTCTTTATCAGGCCAAGTGCGTGTTCATTACATAAACGTACAACACTGCAACATGAGGAGAACAAATGCTTTGTCATCGAGTGTGCATCTGGAATGACCCCTGGCACCGTGGACAGATAACGGCCCAAAGATAAACTGAGGTTTAGATTAGAGGAGGAGGAAGAGGAGGGAGAGGAGGAGGGAGGAGGAGAGGAAGAGGAAGAGGAGGGAGGATGAGGAGGAGGAGGAGGAGGAGGAAGAGGAGGAGGAGAGGAGGGGAGGAGGGAGAGGAGGGAGAGGAGGAGGAAGAGGAGGAGGAGGAGGAGGAGAGGAGGAGGAAGAGGAAGAGGAGGAGGAAGAGGAGGGGAGGAGGGAGGAGGAGGAGGAGAGGAGGAGGAAGAGGAAGAGGAGGAGGAGGAGGAGGAGGGGAGAGGAGGAGGAGGAGGAGGAGGAAGAGGAAGAGGAGGGGAGGGAGGAGGAGGAGGAGGGAGGAGGAGGAGGAGGGAGGAGGAGGAGAGGAGGAGGAGGAGGAGGGAAGAGGAGGAGGGAGGGAGAGGAGGAGGAGGAGGAGAGAGGAGGAGGAGGAGGAGGAGGAGGAGGAGGAGGAGGGAGGAGGAAGAGGAGGGAGGAGGAGGGAGGAGGGGAGAGGAGGAGGAGGAGGAGGAGGAGGAGGAGGGAGAGGAGGAGGAGGAGGAGGAGGAGAGAGGAGGAGGGAGAGAGGAGGAGGAGGAGGAGGAGGAGGAGGAGAGGAGAGGAGGAGAGGAGGAGGAGAGGAGGAGGAGGAGGAGGAGGAGGAGGAGGGAGGAGGAGGGAGGAGGAGGAGGAGGAGGAGGAGGAAGAGGAGGGAGAGGAGAGGAGGAGAGGGAGGAGGAGGAGGAGGAGAGGAGGAGAGGAGGAGGAGGGAGGAGGAGGAGAGAGGAGGAGGAGGAGGAGGAGGAGGAGGAGGAGGAGGAGGAGAGGAGGAGGAGGAGGAGGAGGAGAGAGGAGGAGGAAGAGGAGGGAAGAGGAGGAGGAAGAGGAAGAGGAAGAGGAGAGAGGAGGAGGAGGAGAGGAGGAGAGAGGAAGAGGAGGAGGAGGAGGGAGGAGGGAGGAGGAGGAGGAGGAGAGGAGGAGGAGGGAGGAGGAGGAGGAGAGGAGGAGGAGGAGGAGGGAGGGAAGAGGAAGAGGAAGGGAGGAGGAGAGGAGGGAGGAGGGAGGAGGAGGAGGGAGGAGGAGGAGGAGGAGGAAGAGGAGGAAGGGAGGAGAGGAGAGGAGGAGGAGAGGAGGAGGAGAGGAGGAGGAAGAGGAGAGGAGAGGAAGAGGAGGAGGAAGAGGAGGAGGAGAGGAGGAGGAGGAGGAAGAGGAGGAGGAGGAGGAGGAGGAAGAGGAGGAGGAGGAGGAAGAGGAGGGAGGAGGAGGAAGAGGAGGAGGAAGAGGAAGAGGAGGGAGAGGAGGGAGGGGGGGGCAGTTTAGAGACATTAGAGACAGTTTGGTATAAAACCTTCTATAGTTTTATGTTGCGGTGGATGATTTAGAGACAGATTTGAGTAGTTTCATATTGTGGTGGATGAATATGTGTTAGTTTGATGTTTAGATTGTTTAGACTGATATCTGTTAGACAGTTTGTCTTACTGTCGTACTGAAAGAAGCTGAGAGGCCGTTTGTGAAGTGAACCGGAGCAGAACTAATGCTGAATAAATCACATGATGAACAGGATGTTGCTGCAGCTCATGGGCAGGTGTGGTTCAGGTTTACAGTTAATAAGAGGAAACTGTATCTGGACCACATTGGTTTACCACGGTGAGGGGTGGGGGCACTGTCACCTTGGATTAAAGCATCTTTTCAACGAGGCCTGTGTGCATGTCAGTGGCTCTAAAGCTTCAGTGTGTGAACCGTTTGGTGCAGTCAAAGGCTTGGTGGTGTGAATATCAGCAGCTGGGCCATGTGAACATAATATCACATCAACTATATAATATTCACGGTGAATAAAAGGAGCAGGAAGGATCCTGAACTGGCAGCTAGTGATTGTTGTTCCTATTGATCAGCCTCTGGACTGACTGATAAGACGATACGTCGTCAGATAGAAAGTAAAAGATGCTTCAAGTCCAAACGTCTTCACATCTTGTTTAAAAGTCAAAGATGTTGAGTTTACAAGGATGAAACTCAGAGGAAATCTGACAATAATCATATTGGAGGAGATGTTTGGTCGTCCTCCATGAAAAATTACTTCATCGTGTGTTTCTCAACCTTTTGGCTTGTGACAGTTTAACTGGAGCCATGTGGGTGAGTGTGAATCATGACAGTAAATCTCGGTGGGATTGTTCCAGTTGAGGGATTTTACAGGATTGAAGAGGTTGTTAATATCTGTGCAGCTCCTCATTACCACACGTTTACAAACCCACCAGGATTAGAACTAGGAAGCTCTGATCTTTGTGTTTTTATATTCTGTATCGTTACAGTTTCACTTCATCACATTATCATTTCAGTTTTGACCACATGGGGGCAGTAGCGGTGGGGGTTAGATTAGATTAACCAACCGGAGATTAACCAACCGGAGATTAAGTAGCTGTAGACGTAGATTAGCCACCAGTTGCTAACACCTCAGCTCTCATCGAAAACAGTCTGTCTCTGCTTCTCCTGGTGGTCAGAAAAGGTACAGGGAGATCAACACAGATAATCGAAGAAATTAATTTGTATAAAAATTGTATAAATCATGTCTAATCGTGTGAAGAGTCTGCCATGTTGCTACAGGAGCCCAGAGGGACAAACCAAACACACTCAGGTCGGTGTAATCTGTAACTTCCCCACTAGATGTCACTAAGACCAGTCGATCTAAACAAAGGATTTAATAAATTCAATCATGCGTTGATTGTGTAATTAATTAATTGTTTCGGTGTTGATCTGGGCACGTGACCATTTAATTCTGAAGCGTGTCGCCACGTGAGGCGTTTCACTGATTAATTTATTTTCAACTTTATTGACGTGCTGGGACCATGTGTCCATCATGTGTCCACCACAACTTCCTTGTGGCAGTAAACGTCCAGATTACACACCAGCATCCGCATCAGTCCAAGACCGGGACCCGAGGCTCGGATCCTCCTCCTGATAAAGTGGCACAACGTGGGCGGCGCGTCGAGCGGCGGATCAGCGGAGTCAGAGCGGGATGGACCCGGGGAGGAGGGGACGAGGAGGAGAAGCAGCGGAGCACGGAGCTGAACCTGCGGAGTCCAACATGCGTCTGAACGCGGCTCTGGTCCGGGACCAGTCCGGCTGACGTACGGTCCCCGACTGGACCCGGTTTCCGGCTGAAACACAAACCTGAAGAGGACCGAGCGACACTTCATCACCGGGAAGCGGCAGACGGAGCTCTGCTGCCGGGGCTCCGCACCGGATCCTCCCGCGGTCTCAGTGTCTCACCCCGACGTGTGGACACCGGTCGGCGGCTCCTCTGGCCGCGCGCCCTCGCTGTTTGACGTTTGCAGCCAAAAACGCATCTTTGGCGCCATAAAACTAATAAATAGTGTTTCTGCGACTTTAGTGTGAAATGAAAGTCCTGAGGCGCAGTGAAGGTGGATCCAGGTTTTAAAAGACTCATGAGGATTATGTGGAAATAAAACCAGTGGAAATGCGTCGCTGCTTTCTGCTCGAGGTAAGTTGAACATCTCGTGCGCTTTGACCTCGTGTCTTTTAGTTTGATTAGAATTATATGGAAGTAAGGGAGTTTGTTTGATAATGAAGCAGTTGGTTGTGAACTGGATCCACGTCACTGATGTTTTTTAATAATAAATCAGGTTTAAAATGAACAAAACGGTGTTGACAGCGGTTTACTGGTAAATACAGCGACACTGAGACATCAGGAGCTGACTTGTCTCCTGATGTTGGACCTTGGTGCTGATGCAGAAACACGGCAAGTTTATTTGTACTGAACTAAATCAAACATTAATGTGAGACACTTTACAACATCATAGAATATAAAAACACTCAGTTTAACACAGTGAACAGCACCTAAAACAATGGAGAAAACACTCCCTTTAACAGGATCAGAACTAGAACTAGAACCAGAACCAGAACAGACATCTGCCTCGACCGGTTGACAGAGATGAGAAGAGACAAAGACCAAACAAGAAGACTGGAGACAACAAACACTGTTACGATCATCATGAAGTACTACTGATACTACTGATACTACTACTGATACTACTGATACTACTGATACTACTGATACTACTACTGATACTACTACTGATACTACTGATACTACTACTGATACTACTGATACTACTGATACTACTGATACTACTGATACTACTGATACTACTACTGATACTACTACTGATACTACTGATACTACTACTGATACTACTACTGATACTACTGATACTACTGATACTACTGATACTACTACTGATACTACTACTGATACTACTACTGATACTACTGATACTACTACTGATACTACTGATACTACTGATACTACTGATACTACTACTGATACTACTACTGATACTACTACTGATACTACTACTGATACTACTGATACTACTACTGATACTACTGATACTACTGATACTACTATACTACTACTACTACTACTGATACTACTGATACTACTGATACTACTGATACTACTGATACTACTGATACTACTACTGATACTACTGATACTACTGATACTACTGATACTACTACTGATACTACTGATACTACTGATACTACTACTGATACTACTGATACTACTACTGATACTACTACTGATACTACTACTGATACTACTACTACTACTACTGATACTACTACTGATACTACTGATACTACTACTGATACTACTACTGATACTACTACTGATACTACTACTGATACTACTGATACTACTACTACTACTACTACTACTACTACTACTGATACTACTACTACTACTGATACTACTACTGATACTACTGATACTACTGATACTACTACTACTACTACTGATACTACTACTGATACTACTGATACTACTACTGATACTACTGATACTACTACTGATACTACTACTGATACTACTACTGATACTACTGATACTACTGATACTACTGATACTACTACTGATACTACTGATACTACTACTGATACTACTACTGATACTACTACTGATACTACTACTGATACTACTACTGATACTACTACTGATACTATACTACTACTGATACTACTACTGATACTACTACTGATACTACTACTACTACTGATACTACTGATACTACTACTGATACTACTGATACTACTGATACTACTGATACTACTGATACTACTACTGATACTACTGATACTACTGATACTACTGATGATACTACTACTGATACTACTACTGATACTACTACTGATACTACTGATACTACTGATACTACTGATACTACTACTACTACTACTGATACTACTGATACTACTACTGATACTACTGATGATACTACTGATACTACTGATACTACTACTGATACTACTGATACTACTACTGATACTACTGATACTACTACTGATACTACTACTACTACTGATACTACTGATACTACTACTGATACTACTGATACTACTACTGATACTACTGATACTACTACTGATACTACTGATACTACTACTATACTACTACTGATACTACTACTGATACTACTACTACTACTACTGATACTACTACTGATACTACTGATACTACTACTGATACTACTACTACTGATACTACTGATACTACTACTGATACTACTACTACTACTACTGATACTACTACTACTACTACTGATACTACTACTGATACTACTACTGATACTACTGATACTACTGATACTACTGATACTGATACTACTGATACTGATACTACTGATACTACTACTGATACTACTGATACTACTACTGATACTACTGATACTACTACTGATACTACTGATACTACTGATACTACTACTGATACTACTACTACTACTACTACTACTGATACTACTACTGATACTACTGATACTACTGATACTACTGATACTACTACTGATACTACTGATACTACTACTACTACTACTACTGATACTACTACTGATACTACTGATACTACTGATACTACTACTGATACTACTACTGATACTACTGATACTACTGATACTACTACTGATACTACTACTGATACTACTGATACTACTACTGATACTACTGATACTACTACTGATACTACTGATACTACTACTGATACTACTACTGATACTACTACTGATACTACTACTGATACTACTGATACTACTACTGATACTACTGATACTACTGATACTACTGATACTACTGATACTACTGATACTACTGATACTACTACTGATACTACTACTGATACTACTACTACTGATACTACTGATACTACTGATACTACTACTGATACTACTACTACTACTACTGATACTACTATACTACTGATACTACTGATACTACTACTGATACTACTGATACTACTACTGATACTACTGATGATACTACTGATACTACTACTACTACTACTGATACTACTGATACTACTGATACTACTGATACTGATACTGATACTACTACTACTACTACTACTACTACTACTGATACTACTACTGATACTACTACTACTACTACTACTATACTACTGATACTACTACTACTACTACTGATACTACTACTGATACTACTATACTACTACTACTACTACTGATACTACTACTACTACTGATACTACTACTGATACTACTACTGATACTACTACTGATACTACTACTGATACTACTACTACTGATACTACTACTGATACTACTACTACTGATACTACTACTGATACTACTGATACTACTACTGATACTACTGATACTACTACTGATACTACTACTACTGATACTACTACTGATACTACTACTACTACTACTGATACTACTGATACTACTACTGATACTACTGATACTACTACTGATACTACTACTGATACTACTACTGATACTACTACTGATACTACTGATACTACTGATACTACTGATACTACTACTGATACTGCTGATACTACTGATACTATTGATACTACTGCTACTACGGATACTACTACTGATACTGATACTACTGATACTACTACTGATACTACTACTACTACTACTACTACTACTGATACTACTAGTAGTATCAGTAGTAGTATCACTGAGGTGAATCTCTTTATCAGTGCCAAACTGTGGCTGTAGCTGTCGTAAACAATTTGCTTCTATTCGTGTCCCATTGTTGTGATTTAAGACCTGGACATATAAACACACACACACACACACACACTTCTGCTGAGGTCAAACATAAATATGTCCACTTGGTACTGAACCTAATTTCAGCTTCGACTATTTGTGGATGAAGTTTCAGTCAAAGTAGGAAGGTTGTTGATTTGATTCACTTTCATGTTGTTTTTATTGATTTTGATTTTCTTGGCAGAAATAAACATTTAACTTTTTACTTCATGTGTGTTATTTATTTATTTGTTTCTTTCAGTGTGAAGTTATTTACACCTGAAACCTTCAGGTTTTATTTTGAAGGAGACATCAGATGTTGTAATGTCATGAAGAAAACGACTTCTCCATCGTCTCACGTTAGAAACAAACTGAATTCAGTTCGTTTTGAAAATGTATCTGACCCAATCAGAACAGAATGTGTTTAAAGTTTCAGCAGCTGTTAACTCAGCGACGCTGCAGCATCAGTGATGTGATAATAATCTTGGAGCAGTTTGTGTTTAAAGAGCTTCCTCCGTGGTGAAAGACAGCGTTACAGTCGTGTTTCTTCCAGCTGCTACAGCGGCGCCCTGAAACCTCACTGAAGCATCAGGAACCTGCTCTGAGATCTTGGCTAGTCTGGTATTTGATATGAAGCGGCTCCAAACCGCTGCTGTTTCACGCTGCTGTGCAACAAAAATTCATTAATGACAGAGAAGCTTCTCTTTCTGTCTGAAAACTGAAGTGTTTACCGTTCCAGACGCTGCATTATTAACGGGATGAAGGATGTTTTATTTAAGGAGGAAATGAAACATTGTCTTTATGTGTAACAGTAGCCAGCGGCTCCAGTGAAGGACGAATGCTGTGACCCAGTTTGGGGTCAGTGAGGAGGCTGCTTCGGTCCAAAGCCACTAAACTCATGACATTTTCCAGACCGTCCTGGTCGTAAACGGGTCCTGACAGATGCTACTGAGCGCCAGCTGTGCTTCGTCCACGTGCATTAACACAACGGAGGGTTTTTAAAAGGCTCCTTGCCGACGGCGCCGGCGGGGTCCGCGTCCACGGGCGCCGACCCGTTCTCATCAACGTGATCTGTTCAGACCGCCTCTGGGACTTTTACTCAGATTTGTTCCCGATGTTCAAGTTAACTCAGATGGACTGGTTGTATTTTGGTGGTTAGAGGCCGGAGGTCTTGTTGAACCGGGGAACAAATCAGAATGTCTTGGACAGACGCTCGACTCATGGATTACCTGGTTTTAATTAGAAGGTTGAAGGTCAAAGGTCAAGGTGGCTGTCTCCGATAACAAGTTTTTGTTCAGAATTCAGACATTAATGATCTGTCCATGTTTCTGTTGGTCAGACCAACGTGGTTGTTTCAGTTTTTCATTCGATTTGGTGCCAAATCGATACTTTTGAAATGGCGCCGGTTCCTAAATGGTACTTTGTTTAGCGATGATACCATCCCCAGCAGCAGATCTGTCTGACCAATTGTATCTCGGGATATATTACTGATGGCTCCGCCCACTTCCTGACAGAACGCAGGTGAAAGTTTCATGAGAGCAGCGATAGTTGGGCGCATGTTTGGCCCTTGTGTGCGCTCAAAGCTCATGCAGGCTACAATACTGTTTTTGCGAGCACAGATTCCAGATGTGTGGATTTTTGACGCCATGAACAGAGGGAGGAAATAAACAGCTGCATATTTCAGTGGCACCAGAGCTAAACTAGAACGTAGTGTAGGAACGCAACCCAAAGTGTTATCTCATTAATGTGGACGTTGAGGTGTCGCTCAGACCACAGACGCTCTCAGCTCCTGGACCAGATGTGTTTCCAAGTTTAGACGAGGAGTTAAACCTAACATGTTCTGATTCCAACTCTCAGACGTTTAAACAGGAGGAAACAATGCAATGATATTTTGTATCCAGGTCAGACGTCAGATTTACCATAAACACTACTGTGGTTATGTAACATTGAAACGTCATAACAAGGAGATTGTGACCTCATTTCCTGTAACACGGTCCCGCAGGCGGGAACGCCGCTTACTTTTGCCAACCTTGGTGGTTTGGACGGTTTCCAGCTCCAACTGAGGTGAATCCAGTGGAGATCAAAGTATGTGGATGAAATATTAATCCACACCCTGATTCCTGCTGAAACCATAAACACAGGCTCTTATGTTCTTATTGTGGTGCAAACAATCAAGAAAACATGGGTGTTTGTGTGATGAGAGATCCAGCTGATCACTGCTCATATCTCCCCCTGCGGTTTATTATCATGTACATTATTCAGAGTTTTTTCTTGCACACACACCAACACACACAGCTCTGTGAAGTCAGTAAGTCATTTTTTTGACTTGTGTTTTACTTCCTGCATCTGTAAACATGAAGGGGTTTGTTGACAGGGAGAATTAAAGCGAAGTACAAAGTGTCCTAATAATCAGCGCTGCATTAGAGAGGCTTGTTAATACATGCATCATCTGCTCAAGGGCAGCTCTTTCAGCTTGATTCATCTTCTTCTGGCTGTTAATGAAAGAAGTGTAATGCTGACGGAGGCGGGAGGGGGAGCTATTCCCGTGTTAACTCTGACCTCTGACCCTTGACTTCTCTCTGTCTGCAGGTGTGCGCCATCATCAGCCTGCTGCCGTCAGCCTCAATGGCAGATTTAACATGTGAAGCTCTGCTCATGTTGTCGGGGAATTTCTCCTGTAAGTCGACGTCAGCTGGTGTTTACGACGATGTTTAACAACATCCACATGAAGCACAAAGCTCCTGCATATGTTCAGACTCAGACTGTTTTTTAATATTACTTCTGTTAATGACTGTAAACCACACACACACACACACACACACACACACACACACACACACACACACACACACACACACACACACACACACACACACACACACACACACACACACACACACACACACACACACACACACACACACACACACACACACACACACACACACACACACACACACACACACACACACACACACACACACACACACACACACACACACACACACACACACACACACACACACACACACACACACACACACACACACACACACACACACACACACACACACACACACACACACACACACACACACACACACACACACACACACACACACACACACACAACACACACACACACACACACACACACACACACACACACACACACACACACACACACACACACACACACACACACACACACACACGCACACACACACACCTCCGGTTATTTGCTTCGGGTAATAATCAAGTTGAATGAATCACTAATTTGTTATTATTGAATGATTATTATTGGCTACAGTTCAGAGTTGGTGCAGTAATGTAGTGAAATGTGACATGTCAGCAGCTCCTGTTGTTTGGATCAGATCTAAGCTGTTTGTGGTTAATCATCTTCATCATCTTCATCATTTCATCATCTGTCTCAAGCAGAAACAAGTGAAAGAGTGAAAGACACAGACTCAGTGAGTCTGAAACCGTTTCGTAGTATCATTTTGGTTCAGTAGTTGACTTGGTGACTAGTTCACCAGTTGACTAGGTAACTTTTTGACCAGGTGACTGGTTGATTAGTGACTAGTTGACTACATCGATTATTTGAATTATTTGTGTCGACTCGTCAAATTAATAAATAACAACATAACTTTGTCTAGGAGGAACAGATTAATCGCAGACACAAACAGGATAAACCTGAACACGATTTTTTGAAGTCAGAGAATATTTTACTTTTCTAATTTTACTGAGTTCAGATTACAGTGATCGCTAATTGTGTTAGCCTGCCAGTGGTGTTTTCAATTATGTGTTAGCATCAAGCTAGCAGACCACTTGCTGGGTGTTTTCAACATTAAATGTTAAAGTGTTTGTTACTGAAAAATCTGTGAGAGAAGAAGAAGAAGAGAGGAATAAACAAAACTATACGTTTGTTTTTAACAAAGGGGGAATAATGGGACACCGGGGTATTCAGTCAGGAATACACCAGGGCATCAACGAGCCTACTTAACTTCCTCGTCCTCATTTCCTTTTTGTCCAAATTTTCTCAAGTTATTAAAGAAATAATAGTTTGCCCCCAAGGGCACGTCCAGATTCATAATCACAGCCGCTGCTGTCTTGTTGCTCAAGGAAAGGTCTGTCACGAATGTTTACCGTCGCCCTTTAACGCTCAACCCTTTGTGGCCGTTAAGATGACTCTAATGAGATTTTCATGCCTCCTGTAAACTGAGCAAACGGAGTCTGAGGTTATTGATGAGTCTGTGTGTGTTGCAGTGCAGACGCTCGCTGCCTCCTGGAACCAGAGCCTGAGCAACGCCACCGGTCAGTGGAGCGGTGAGTCCTTCTCTTCTCACATGTGCGAAACTAGTGAAAAAGTCCACCAGGGAGAACGAGTGAGATGTGAACTCAGGTTATAAGAAACAACATCAAAGACGAGAACAATGCTGGAAATAGAGTCTGAGCGGAGCCACAGGAGACGTCGCCGGCTCAGTAATCATTAGAGCTGCGCTGCTCAAACACCTTATTCAGCTTCACTATTTCCTGCCGACATCATCGGAGCACGATGAGAATCTGGTGCATCTAAATGTGGTTTCTTAGCCATGTGAGGAATGTATGTTTGTGTTTTCAGGGTCGGGGCTCTACTGTGACACCTCCATCGACGGCATCGGCACCTGCTGGCCCCGGAGCGGCGCCGGACAGATGGTGTCGCGACCCTGTCCTGAGATGTTCTACGGTGTCAGATACAACACCACCAGTGAGTCCGCACGAAAAACATCAACAACATAAAAACAGCCCCCGCTCCACCTCACGTCCCCCGGGGGCAAATCCTGTTTACATAATTGTTTATACAGAAATTAACATGAGAATACAAATTAACAAGAGACACACAAAGGTACAAAAAAACACGAGCACACAGAAGTAGGATAAGAAAACTGTTAGTACGCTGAATGTTTAATCATCAACCAGAGCCACAATCAATAATCTGGCTTTGATATTTTAAAAATCAGATTCCAATGTGGGTTCAGATTTCTGAACGGTTCCTGAACTGAACCACAGTTTGTTTTGAGGTCAAACACTTGGACTGAAACTAAGGCAGCAAAAGAGTCTCTCAGTAAAATGCATCCTGTGTCCTGTTCTCAACAGAAAAGCTGAAATCAATATTTTATATTTATATATTTTTAGAAACGCTATCAGCGCTACTCTGGGGACATGGCAGTGTCTGTTTGGTTCTGACTGAAATAACTCAACAACACTCGGGTTCCCCAGAGGACGAACCCCGACCACTTTAGTTTCAGCAGATGAACTGTAACGACACAGTGATCCCGAGTGGCGGCAAAACATCGTCTTCAGGTCAACGTGTCAGTTTGACTTAAAATTCGGTTTTATTTGAATCATCATCAAATCCTCAAATACATTCAGCTCAAGGCTTTTTACAAAATCATAAACAGAATAAAACCTGAAATACTCTTAGATAGATAGATAGATTGATCGATAGACTGATCAATAGATAGCTGTAGATGGACCTCACTGAGCAAGACAGTAGCTGTTAGCGTCTAAAGGCAGATTTCAAACGGCTGTCAAAAATTCAGTTATTAAGACAAAAATCCAAAAATACACAAATTGCATGTAGGCAGCATGGAGATGTTGGTAATCTGTTTCCTAAAATGATTTATTGGCTCCATAAGTGGAAAAAAAATAGGTTTAAAAATGCCATTTTTGCATTGACAATTGTTCACATGAGAATGAAATTCAAATTGCTGTAAAAAAAATCAGTTTTTGAGATAAAATTCTGATATTTAATGATATTTAAAGGCAGCGGTGGATGAACATTTACATAATAATGATAATAATAGCAATACAACAATAATATAATAGCAATGCTGCAATGCCTGATGTTTGGTACAAACAACGTTTGTTCGTTTACTGTTTGTCTCCCACTTATCTGGTGGGTCTGGGTCGCGGGGGCAGCAGCTTCAGGAGGGAGACCCAGACCTTCCTCTCCCCGGCCACTTCCACTAACTCCTCCAGGGGGACCCCGAGGTGTTCCCAGGCCAGCCTCAAGACCAGGTGCGGCTGGTTCACATGGGCAGGTGGGGCAGCGCCCCTCCAAAAAAATCATGCCTATCCGCCCCCCAAAATAGTTCCTCCTAACAAATAATGTTCATTACTTAATGACTTATCTTGTAGTGTATTATTTTCTGTTCTGTTCTGTGAATTTTTCAACTATTTTGACTTGAAATTGTATTTAGAATGTTTTTGGTGATTGATTCTCAGTTTAATGTCTAATGGCAATTGTGGGGCAGGACAGGTCAGCGACCACATTCATCTGTAGATTTATCATATCACCTGTCGGCAATGATGGGAACTGCAGGCAGCGCTGATAGAGTTGCATATTGGCAGGAATGAGTCTGCCCCAAGATCATGTTTTGCCGGCACTAGGTCACTGATTGGTCCACTACTCTGTTAGACGTCACGTGACCATAACAACCGCGGCGATGGCGCAGCTTTGAACCTGCCATGTCAAACAGTGTGGAGTTTCTTTTAAAAAACCCTTTTTTATCTGTCTTTGTCATTATAACCTGGCATCTTTGTCATTCATCAATAGTCTGCCCCACTAATATGTATGCTCACGAGCCGCTACTGCTCAAGATGTAGTTTCTCCAGTGTGTCCTGGGTTTTCCTCGGGGCCTTCTCCCGGATGGGCATGCCCAGAACACCTCCCTCGGGAGGCGTCCAGGCGGTATCCTAATTAGATGCCCTAGCCACCTCAGTTGGCTCCTCTTGATGTGGAGGAGCAGCGCCTCTACTCCGAGTCCCTCCTGGATGTCCGAGCTCCTCACCCTATCTTTAAGGCTTGATCTCGTTCTTTTGGTCACTACCTACAGCTCGTGACCATAGGTGAGGGTCGGAACGTAGATGGACCAGTAAATTGAGAGCCTCGCCTTACGGCTCAGCTCCACCATGGATTGGAGCAGGGTTCGCATCACTGCAGACGCCGCCTCAATCCGCCTGTCCATCTCCGCTCCGATTTCCCATCATTCATGAACAAAACCCTGAGATACTTGAACTCGTCCACTTGAGGCAGCAACTCCTCCCCGACCCGGAGTGGGCACTCCACCCTTTTCCGGTCGAGAACCATGGCCTCGGACTTGGAGGTGCTGATTCTCATCCTGGCCGCTTCACACCCAGTTGCGAACCACCGTGCTGCTGAAGGTCGGTGCTCAATGAAGCCAACAGAACCACTTCATCCGCAAAAAGCAGAGACGGGATTCTGAGGCCACCGAACATGACACCCTCCGCCCCTTGGCTTCGCCTAAAAATCCTGTCCATAAAAAATTAATTTAAAGGGCAGCCCTGGCGAAGTCCAACACCCACTGGGAACAAGTCTGACTTATTTCCAGCAATATGGACCAGGCTCTGACTCCGACAGTACAGAGACCGGGCCCCGACCCCATACTTCCAGAGCACCCCACCCCCCCAACTACTGAACGTCGCTGTAGTATGGACGTAAAGCTGCTGTAATGTCGAGTAGACAATGTGACGAAAACATTGAGTTTTTACGTAAATGAAGAAAGAAACTCCTGTAATTCATGTTTGGTTTAGGCAGGAAGAGTCTGAACTAATAACGATATTTAATAATGAGACACAGTGGTTGTGATCTCCAGTCTGACGAGCGTCACCCAGGGACCATCAGCAAACATCATTAAAAACATTTAACAGATAAAAGAGATAAAAGACGTCTGTGTTGATTTAGTGTGAAACCTCACAGGACCTGACGAGCAGCACAAACTGAGACTGAGAAATTTTAACAGTTGGTGGCTGTCACACAGAAGAAGGTGTTTATATCAAAAATATAAATAATATAATTATTATAAAATAGTGTAACGTGTTGCGTTGTGTTGTCTAGATGTTGTGAGGCTCCTGAACGCACCTCGCTAGTGAACGACCGGCCGTTAGTGAGAAAATGACGGCAGGTTTGACATTGTGAATGAAGTGAGTCATAGGCTCTTTAAGCTGCCACTGTATTATTAACTCCAATCTATTATTAATCCTCATTAAATATTTCATATTTTTGTCTGAGGAGGCAGAACATGAAATAAAACATGAGCTGTTTTCTGTTGTTTCTTTTAGAGGAAAAGAAAACGCAGGTTGTCGTTAGTCACCGGTCCATCGTGTTTTAATTCTCTACTTTGTTTCAAGGTTTTGTTTTGATCACTGAGGCAACGGCAGCAGGTTGTTACGATGTCGAGGACGCCCAAGTTTTCTTTCATTAAACACACAATTCAACAAAACACTTAACAGTGCAAAGAGTCAGAATGACAGCGATGGAGGCGGCGGGTGGGCGGCGGCCATTTTCAACAAGATGAAACATAGTTTGTTTAACATCAGAGAGGATAAATGACTGAGGAGCAACTCGACACATCCAGGAACGCAATTAATTTTTAAAATTTACTTATTTACTGGTCATCTGATCCTCAAACCTGCAGACGTCAGGTCGACCTCATGAAAAACATCAGTTCATATATTATTTTAACGAACATTTTGATGAAAAGCTGAGAGATGAGTTTAATGAAATAAAATGAATTAATGAATCACTCACTGAGAATAGATATCATTGTCGCTTGTATGAATATTTACTTCATCAACTCTGAACTGTTTTTACAGTTGATTTATTAGTTGATTATAATTAAATGTTCAGCATCGTTTAACAGACTGAAGTGAAAAAGCCGAGAAAGCTTCTCTTAACATTTTATTTAAAGACTTTCTAGCACCCAAGGACACAACGCTGAGAGACAGGACAAACAGCTGTAAAGTGCTGGTGACGCTCGGCTCGTTCAGCAGCGCGTGCTCTGGAGGACACACATTAAATATGTAGTTTACTTTGTTATATATTTTGACGATTGAATATAAAACAGAAGAAGATGCAGAATTAGAGATTATTTATTCTGCTGCTCATCATTCACGCCTAAAATGAGTTTTATAATAATAATGACAAAGATATTCAATACACAAAACAAATGGGGTGATGAGCTTTTCATCTGATCTCAGATCACTAGAACAGTAATGTAACAAATCAGTATAACCTTATAACAGTGTTATGGTATTTTAGTATAATAGTATATAACGTAACGTATAACAGTATGTAATATTATCAGATTACATCAGTGTGTCCAGGATCAGCGACCTCGTCGTCATCTGATCTCTACAGACTCCAGGGTCAGCGTTAACCCCCAGGTTTAGTTTTAGTTTATTTATCTGCACATAAGTAAAAGAAAAGAAAGTACGTAATACAAAAAAATGAATATGTAGAATTGTTGGGATTCACAAAAGTAGAACAATAACCAACAAAAACAGTAAAGTGCAGGAGGAGCCAACAAAACCCCTCGGGGCTTGTTGTGTGTCCGTCCTATAATGAGGAAAACCACATGAAAAAAATGAAAGGTATGATGTTAAAATCTGCTTGTGAACAAAAACTGAAGCTGCTCAGCAGGAACATGTTGAACATGAGACAAATATGTCCTACAACAGATGTAACGTTTCAACGACCATCGTACGTCCGTTAAAAATAAACGCTGCTAAAAATGCTAAACAGAAGCAAACCAACGTCCGTTGTGTCTGTGTGTGGACATGTCCTGTCCTGAATAGCTGTACTATGAAACAGCAGTTCCCTGAATCCGGACACCAGGCTGCATTTCCAAAATTAGATCCTGACAAATCCTCGACTTAGTCTGCTGAGCTGCCGGAGCGTGTCTGAATTTATCAAAGCGATCATACAAGCAGAGATGAATGAAGATGTTAACCCCCTCGGACCAGTCGAAGTCCCGCTGGAAAACACTGGCAGCTTGTTGGTCCTCGTCGGTCCTACTTGGTCCTCATCAGTACTCGACGGTTCTCGTTGGGCCTCACTCAGACCAGCGTGAGAAATATTTTAATTGATGTGATCGCTGCCTCTAATAATAGCAGTTGTCCCCGTTTAACATTAATCTGATAACTAACTGCCAACAATACCAACAATCAACAATTATATTTATTAAGATTATATAATTGTTACCAATCGGCATCTTCAACACCTGATTACAATTTTACAGTTTGAAGATTTATCAAATGCTTTTATCCACCAAACCGTCATGTTTCTTTTACTGGGAACAAATGATTCTTAGAATTAATTCAGCAACTTAAAGAAGCGACCGATGGAAAAAATTTGTAAATATTCAAGTTAGAGTCTGATGTTGGATCCAAACCTTCCGATATTCACACAAAGAAACAATGAAGTGAAAATAAAACCAGAACATTATGTTTGATGTAGAGGACAACAGTACATGTTGAAAACATATAGAACTGAAGTACTTTGAAGTGCTTGAACTGTGTCACTTCATTGTCTCCATGTTCACATTTCTTCCACTGTCTGATGATCCAGTGATTTGTGTTTGTGCTGCAGGTTAAATGGCGTCATTTCACCGTTTGTCACCACATGTGACATTTGATCGTCCTGAGCCTGTAAACACGTCTGACTGTTACATGTGTGACCTGCTCAAAACAAAAGAGCGTCTGTCTAAACCCTGAATCATCCTGGTGAATATGTTTCATGACTTTCATTCAGCATCAGAGCCGTCAGATCGGAAACCCCTCCACCGTTTGTTACCAGGCTTCACTTTCCCTTAATGGTCCTGAGGGAGACGGTAGAATTTCATACTGTACGATTGTGCAAGTGAGCGTGTCATGTGTTTGTGTTGCCAGTTAGAGGGAGGATTTATTTAGACCAGTGCTGGCGGTCAGTGTGGGGCAACACCCTGCATCACCCCCCTGCTCACTCACCCAGAATGCAATGCATCGTTTTCTGAATGAGCTCAGCACGGCGTGCGTTGAATATTAATTGACGAGAGCGTACGAGTGCATGGACGGGTCGCATCAGAACACGGAGAAAACAAAAATGTCACATGATCGTAACATTTTAAAACCAGCTGCCATTCACAGCATTTACTCTGAAATGTTTAAAGACAATAACTGAAGCATCACAGCCCATAAACCTCATTGTGTTGGCACAGGTTGTCTCTTTACTCATGACCAAACAACACTGAAGCAGAAAATACAACTCATTTAATACAGCACATTCAACTCCATTTTAAATGTGTCCAAACATCAGGGATCCAGTCCTCAGCAATTTCTTCTCTGGTTTTATGAGATCAGATCATCTCAAGTTCTCTTCAGATCATGTTCATGTTTGATTGGGTGGAGCGAGGTGGACTGGTCTTATTAAAACTAAAATCCTGTGTCTGTTGCTGATAAACCTCCTTCAGGACCACCTGATGTCACCGTAGATATCAGGTGCCTGGTATCTTCTAAACTGGAAGTTTAGACCTGAGGCCAAACAGAGCAGTCCTGGTTTCATCAGAGAATCCAGTTTCTCACAGTCTCAGAGTCCTTTAGGTGGATTTTGTGCTTCCATGTGTCTTTCATTGGGAGGAAACTTCACCGCACTGCCAGATAGTTTTCCCTCTGGACATTTTTCCATCTCCACACAGGAAGTTTCTCTGGAGCTGGGCCAGACTGACCATCGGGGTCACAGTCACCTCTTACCAAGGCCCCTTTCCCTCATTGTGCGTTTGTTTCTAGTTCTTGGTTGAGGCCGGTCCGTTTAAGAGTTGCGGTGTCTCCTGGGAACCTTCAGTGCAGTAAAATATATTTGTATCTTTCCCTTGATCTGAGCCTCAACACGATCCTGTCCTTCAACATCTTTGTGTTGTCTCTGATGAGGGTCGTCAGCTGTCAGGGTTTAATACTGAGCACCATCTAACATCTGGAGGATGATCAGGAAGAACATGAGTTGAATAAACCTCATAGAAAAGGCTCCGAACACTAATGTTCAGCTGATATTTCAGTATTTTCTTGTACAGGAAAGAGGGAAGGTGGTTATTTATTTATCACGTCGTCCTCCTCCTGTCTCCTATGATTTTAAAAAAGAACATAAGTAATATTGTTTTATACCATTTGTTACATGAGGAAAAAAAAACATTGACACAATTTCCAGAAACCTTTACCCTGTAGTTCAAATATCTACAGAAGTAGATGATCGTTTATTTCTTTTTCCTCTAAAATTACGACTCGTTTCTCTTTTCTCTGTCGTCTTGTTTTGGTCCATTGTGTCCACATTTACGTCTCTGTAGAAGCAGGTCAGAGAGGCGATTACACAACAAAATTACCCCATTATAAGGTGTTATTATGTTTCCTTTCACATGAGGCTGCAGTTAGTAGCAGGAAAAGTGGAGTATTATTCTCTCTGTAGACCTCACTTCAAAACCAGGCTGCGCAGTAAAACTTGTGAAGTGTTTCTCATTGTGCAGAGAACCAAACAGAAACGAGCCAGGATCCACACCCAGCGTGAAAACTGGCACCACGTCGCCTCCGTGTGCTGTACACTGACTGAAACGCTCTCAGGGGGTTTCTCAAGTTTCCAGTTTGAATGAATTTTTCAAGTTGTGTTGTTTTCTGTTAAAATGAGGTAGCAGCAAACTTTTTTCCCATGAACATTGAAATGACAGTACAACTGCTCACCTGAACACACGCACATGTTTAGAACTGAAATGTGGAAAGTTGCAGTAATGTAGCTTCACTTCAAAACGTTCTTATGAGCAGTTTGGCACTGAGTTGTAGTTTTGGCAGCAGTGGATGATGTCGAACACACTGATGCGAAGACTTTTCGTTCATTCAAACCACTGGTGACCATCACATGTTTATGACATCAACCGTGTTGACACTGGACCTGAGCTAACGTTAGCGACCATGCTAACTCATTAACATGTTTCAAACATCATCTTGTATCCAAAGATGACAACGTGACAGATCGCCCCCTAGTGGCCACTGCAGTACAGAGGATAAGCCCCACCCCCTCATTCTAAGCAGATAAATAAAACAACGTTTCTGTTGTTTCAGGTAGTTTGTTTGGTTTTAGTGAGTAGTTTCCCGTTAAACCTGTGATGAGACGTCCTGATTGGGTCAGTCCAGGCGAAGTCTTAATGCGATTTTCTGTCTTTGTTCAGTGGAAGTAGAGATGTGTTGCGTCCGGTTTCTACTGATGAGCAGCGTTTGAGGTTGATGAAAGTCGGATGAATGTTTGCGTGTCACCGTCTGGCGGTCGGCCGTTACCCTCTCGACATGATCCCACTCTTTGGATTTCCTGCTTCATGTATCAGTGTCTCTGTAATAACCGCAGCAGCCAGTTGTGTAAACGATGTCCGAGTGTTTCCACTTCCTGTGGAGTTTGATTTCTCTTTCCCTTTAAACAATCACAACTTGATTGGCTAAGACTCTTCTATATATAATAAAAAGGAATATTATAGACACAATACTGAGCGATTAACAAGTTCTTCACGATTCGACCACAAGACTAAACTGAGCGCTGACACTTGTACCAAAAGGGAAAAATCCAATTAGATCATGAGAAGGTGGTGAAGTGTCTCTCTGCACCTGAGTTCAGTCTTTTTTTTACCGACTCAGAGCTTTGTGAACAATAGCTGACCTGCAAAAACAAGTGAAGGCATCGTGTTACAGCTGAGTCTGTTTGCTCTACAGCAGCGACGCACAGTTTGTTCTCATTTACTGCAAATAATAACATGTTATTTTGTCCCCTGCCGATGCGGTTTAATTACTGCCTGATGCACTGAGGACTGAGATGCTTCTGAGCTGTAGCCATTGATCCGATGTGTTGCAGCGCTAAGCTCGTGTGACTAAATGTGGGTCAGCGTATTTGCTTGTGTCAGGGCGTCACAGCTACAGCAGCGTTTCTGCTCTGGTCTGTGTTTGTAGCCACAAAGAAAACCCCCTGTGCATCTGTGTTTGTTACTAAGCAGCGTGTTTAGAAATAAAATGAAAGGAGGATGGTTTGGCCTCAGGCTTGGAGCGCTGCCCGTGTTCCATCCACATGTACCTCCAGCTCCTGTTTCCACAGGGAGGATTTAGCACCTGGCATGGGCCAGTCTCTGTTTTTAACACCCATTCACAAACAACAATGGTCGATCACTAAGCAAAGATAAAATGTAGCGTGCATCCCTTCAAGGAATGAAATCCACCGTGAGCCTTGTGAGATGCTGCAGAGACAAACCTGTCTGCCGTTAATACGGCGTTTGTCAGCAGCTTTCACATGAAATCATCTGTTATTTTAGGAGTGACCCATGCAAACGCTGTTTTACGACGCTGCCAGTGGCTCGTTCTGTGCAGATGTCTGACAGAGCGCTGCATCTGCACCGTATGATCATTGAATGTTGTGTATGAACGTTCATGACAGGACATGAGCAATGCTATATATGAGCTGCTGTAAATTTAATGAATGCAGGGAAAGAAACACAGAAAACTTTTCTAAGAAACATCACGACCTGGTTTCTATCCCTACGCAACCACATACACACGTTTATACTTTAACAGACAACAAATATACAATTAAAATACTGTATTTCTTCTGTTACTTTTATTTTCCATCATTAAATAAAATTATGTTTTAAATCATTCATCATGTGTTGTATATTTAAACAAAATGATAGAAAACAACAACACTCTCTGAAGAAGTTTACTGAACTGATTATCATCACCTTCCTGAGCTCAAAGCCTTAAATCTTTCATGGTTTTTATAAATGATGCAACATCATGCAACATATTTGCATTTGCATTGCAACACAAATGACTGATATTAATGATATAACTTATAGATTCAGATGTTTCTTGTCTCAAGCTTGGCTCAGGTTTTATGAAGAGGTTTAATGGCTGTGAATCGTTCTCTGCTGCGGCGCCACAGAATTTATTTCGAGGTCAGACGTTGTAACGTGAAGTGAAGACTGAGTCTGCGTCGATTTTGCCTTTTCTTCCAGCACTGGATTTTAAAACGGCGTCTTCTACATGAGGTGATTTTATTGCTTCTGATGAATTAAAATAATCTGATGATGTGGAGCTGAAAGAAAAGAGTCTGATCGTCAGCATCACGTGAATTATATTTGTTATGAAGAAAATTACGTGACTGAAACTTGTGTCTGATGGTCAGAAGTGTATTTGAAGTGAATTTTCAGAGTTTTAAACCCTTGACGTGTGTGCGTTACAGTCGTCAATCTGAACTTAATCCTCCGCTGACAGAAGTTAAAGCTCTCCAGGATATTACGTTTGGGGTTTAGGGAATATCTGAGCGAGGTAATGTTGATTGGAGATGACAGTGGCCTTACACCATCAACGTGTTATTTTTACCAGCTCATTGCACATTATTGCCCTGAGGCAACCCAAAGCTGTGTCTCTCTGAGCTCCACAAAAAGAAAAGCTCATTATTAAAACATGCATTAGGTTTATCTGCCACCAGCTCTGACGTGGCCTCAACTCCACAACACATGTGACAACAACAGAAATGCTGCTGTATCAACTGTTGAGCCTCATTTTGTGTGTTTCTGCCATGAAAAGAGATCAACATCGGTATCTTTTAAAGTACAATGCTGCCTCAGACATAAAAAATATCATGATAATATTTTCCTGCAAATGAACATTTGATTAAACCAGACATCATCCGTGGTGTCGTCGTGTCCGTATGACATCGTGAACATCGTCTGTGAACAATCTTCTCTGAATGTTTTATGCAGCTTCGCTTCAAACCGACAGAAATGAATTTTCATTTCTACAGATTGACATTAAATGTTTGATTCACCTGTTCCCCTGCTGCGGATGTCAGGATGTTGAAAGATGGTTGACATTCATCCTTTCTGCTTTAAATTGCCTCATTTGCAGTTTTTTTTATCTCCTCACCGACTCATCTGACAACTTTCAATCTTTCATCTTGAGAAATAACACATGAGAAATGACAAATGTGAAATTTGTTACAGATGATTTTGTCTTTGTCCTGTGAATCTTCTCTGTGAAGCTGCAGGGCCAAGTAAAAAATGTCATTTTACCCTTCATTTCTCAGAAAGTCTGATATTCACTGAGAATCATACAGGAGCTGAAACTTTTAATGGAAAATAAACATCGTCACGTTTCATCAGAGTCAAGTTCAGTTTAAAAAAAAAAAAGAAGAAAGACTTTAATAGTTTCATAGCTACACAGATGATTTATATGAGTTTACACATTTATATGAGGAAGTGGTTGACCTGCTACTCCTCCTCTTCCTCTTCCTCCTTCATCTTGTGGACAGTCAACATGTAATTTACGGTTCATAAAAACTTCTCTGATCAAATCCGCCCACATTAATCTCTAAAGCAAAGGTCAGAGTCACAGTAACCGATCAGGAAATTTGCAGCGTGAACGTTTCCAACGGCACAATGCAAAAAATCAGTCACTGTTGAAAATGAATAAAATTTAGTGAAACTGAAAAGAAGAAAGTTGATTTATTAATAAGAAGCCTGTGTGTGTTTCGTCTGTGCAGATAACGTTTATAGGAAGTGTCTTTCCAACGGGACGTGGGCGCTGAGGGGGAACTACTCCATGTGTAAGGCCATACTCCACCAGGAGGTAAGAGTGTGTGTGTGTGTGTCCTGATTACGGAGGCGTTGGTTTATCTCAAACTAACAACAAAGACGAGGTCGGCTGTGGGGGAGCTGCACTGTCTTTATTGGAGGTTTATTTATAGTAAATATGGATCCAGGGCTTTGGTTAGTTGGAGCCTGCAGCGATAAAAGAGCAACACTAAAAACAGCTTCACATCTCTGAGTGTCGCAGAAAAACCCCAGAGCTTCACTGGAAGGAAGCGGCTTCAAAAGCTACTGCCAGTAGTTTGAATTTACATTAACGTTGTGTCGCCATCACAACGTTTCATTTAATTTTGCCCAAAGTTGTGGATGTTTTATTGGAGTTATTCAGACGACAAGATGGCGAAACAACGAAATGAAGAAATGACGAGATGACGATGCGAGGCGAGACGATGAAACGAGGCGACGAGTTGATGAATCAATGAAACAGAGATGCTAAGACGTTATATTGAAAACGCAACACAAAACTCTGTGTGTGTGTGTGTGTGTGTGTGTCCAACCATCTGTTTAAACGTGAATATTAATCATTAATCAGTTTCCAGGTTTGTTTCTGAGCGTTGTGCTGTTTTAATGAATCTACAGGTTGATACTTTAATCATTCATCAAAAACCACATGAAAGGATCAGAAACAATGTCGCCTCGTCTCTGTCTGAGGACAGAATATAATTATTTATAATTAGTGACTGAATTGTTACTGACAACAGATGATCTTCTATTGTCACCTGAGCACATTTTAATATTCAAATTTTAATATATATAAAACACAGGATGGGGGCAGCGCAGCAGCACAGGGGTTAGTGCTGTTGCCTCACAGCAAGAAGGTCCTGTGTTTGACTCCCGGGTCGGGAGCAGGGTCTTTCTGTCTGGAGTTTGCATGTTCTCCCCGTGTCTGTGTGGGTTTCCTCCCACCGCCAAAACCCTGCAACATTGGGGACAGGTGAACAGAGCAGACTAAATTGCCTGTAGGTGTGGATGTAAGTGCGAATGGTTATTCGTCTATAAGTGTTGTTTGTCTACATGTGGCCCTACGACGAGCTGGTGACTGTCCAGGATGGACCCTGCCTTCACCTGTAAGCAGCTGGGATAGAGTCCAGCCCCCAGTAGAAGATGGATGGATGGAAACACAGGATGGTTTTACTGTTTTTTATATATATATATATATATATATATATATATATATATATATATTTACTGTTATTAGTCACATGAAGTGGTAGTGAAGCAGAAGTGAATCAAATGGCGTCTGTGATGCAACTCAGTGTAACGTTAGAGACTTTGAGTTGTGGAAACACCGTCAACGCCGTCGTCTGTTCCTCCGTGAGATGCGGAGGTGAGATTTAAAGTGTCTCAGCTGATCAGTGTCAGCAGCAGCATGTTGGCTAACGTTGGCCCCGAGGTCTGATCACCTCCTGACTCCAGCTGCACATTTGTCTCTCTTCAGCTACTTTTATTATACACGATAGGTATGTACAGATCATTTACTGCAGCCACTGGTTTTATAAATGTTTTTTCCAAACAAATATCTGATATTCATATTCATATAAAACCGTTTCTATTAAAAGTAAGAGGTGTTGTTGTGACCGATGTTGATCAACAGATTTGACGACACCAATTCGTCCGTGACAGGATGGTGACGTCACTTAGCCTTTAGATCCATTTATAGACGTTGTCTGTGGCTCCGCCCCTCGGCCAGCGCCAGCTGTGATTGGCTGCAGCCTCCGATGGAAACGTAACGATTCTTTGACTCGTTCAAGAAAAATCTTGGTGCTGTGAAATAATCACACGGATGATGAGAGGAAACGCTCCCAATCGGGAGGTCTATTCAGTGATGTGTAATTTAGGATTAGGATTAGGATTAGCCCTCAGAGTCTCCCTGAAAGGAATCTATGAAGCACATCAACATGTGCAGTCAAACAACCCATTCACTGTCCGTTATTTCAGGGATCTGTCAGACTTCTTAACAATAAGATTCTTCCTTCTCTTCCTGTCGGTTCGTGGCGTCATTACAGTTGTAGTCGTAGTCGTAGTTGTAGTTGTTATAGATCAGTGAACAAACAGCGGCGTGGCCTGAAAACCCTTCGTTTAGTGTTTTTCTCTCTGAGACTCTGATGTCCAATCGATCCCTGCTGAAGATGGATATAGAGCGTCTGACCTTTTAAAAATGTGGATTTGATTTTTCTCCTTTCTGGATCTGAAATGCATCAGTGATGTGACTGACAGCAGGACAGAGAGAGAGAGAGGGTGAAGATGTTTCTGTGTAAAGTTCAGTCTGTATTTTTTATTTTTCCTGCTCAGCACAGAAACACCAAGGAGATGATACGTATTGGAAAGTTTCTGAGGGAAAACAGATTAAATCCTCCGCTCTGCTGGATTGAGGTTATTTTCTCCAACGTGGTTGAAGCTGGTGACGGTTGACGGCTTCACAGCTTTACTTTAAATCCTGCCATTTGCTCCATTTACGCTGCTCACTCACCTTTTATTTTCCACATTTATATTAATTCTCACATGCCGTATGTGCGTCGAAACCCTTGAGAGAGACAGCTGTAAACGATCGGGGACAAACTCTACTGTCCTTGTTTGGTGAAAAAATGCTGCCGCAGAGGGAAGTGACCTGCTAGATGCATTTAGGATTTTTAACTGGAACAAAATACAAGCAATAAAACCAAAGTATGCAACTGGCAGGACAAGCAAATACCCTCATGGTTTGTTGAAGTCAGACTCATCAGCTGTAGTTTCATGGATCCACCAGACTCAGCTGTAGTTTAGTGTCGTCACATCTCAAAGTGTGGGAATATTTTCATTGTTTGTGTCAGAGTTTGAGGGAATAAAGATGATGAAATCTACGATATGAGTCAGGCTTCAATAGAATCATTAATCAGTCAAATCAAATTAATGATCCACAATAAATGACATGTACCAGAGCTGAGGACAAACAATCCTACACATCTGTCAGACCTGGATTATCATCTGAACTATTACAAAATCATAGAAACGCATAGTTCTTAACGTTAATGTAAACATTATTAGCTGTCCAGTGATGTTAAAGATAAAATAGGATTAACAAGTCTCAGTCTGTGACTGAAACATATTTATCATTTTAATTCTCTGATTAAATGTTACATTGTTTTGTTTTAGTTCTTTACTGTTTTTTTAATGAATAGGCTGCAAACACCATGAGTTTCTTTTCTTTGTGTGAAAATAATTAACATTGAAAAGATTCCAGGATTAATGATAAAATTATTATATATTAAAGCTACATGTAACGTCGCCTATAGCGCCACCTTCTGATGACATTACACCGCCATTATGTTATCATTATTAATATTGTTGTTGTTTATTTATCCTTTTTCATTGAAAGAAATGATCAGAAATGATCCGTCCTGATCTTTGTCTGCAGTTCTGATATTTTTAATAATTACTGAATACATCTTTCACCCGAGAACAGATTTGTACTTTGAACGTTTGAGACGTGATTCGAAGCTGAAACAGATGAATCTGCTCTTTAAACCTTCAGGAGAAAAGACTTTAGCATCAGAGAGAAAAGGCAGCTCCTCTCAGTGAATTCACAGCTTTTATTTCAAACGTCACTCTGAGCTGAGCAGATGAAAAGACCTTGGAGGTTTTTGTGTCTTTGTCATTTCAACATTATGGATCGAATAAACGTTGACGTCCTGTTTTTACATCAGGTGAAATGAAGGTTGAACTGCTGCTCGTCACTGATCGTCTCTGTGTGTGAAACTAGTTCTGACTGTATTTAGGGCGGCCTGTTTCTGAAATCACTTTTTGAGAAAGACTTTTTGAGGACAGGCAGCAATGTAACTGGTCCTGTCGGGAACCTGAGATCTCATTAATTCAAGGAGAAGAACGACCGTTTGTCTTGAAGTGAAATGGGAGCATCTGTAAGCAAACATCCAGCTCCACGTTGTGGTCAGATCCACTTTCAAAACTAAATATTTTATAAATCTGATCCAGGCTTTTTTTGACCTCCGACCTCAATAAATTGATCAGTTGTCCTGCAGGAGAACAGATTAGCTCCCACCACAGCTGACGTCACGGTGACCTGAGTCGACAGAGGAAACGATGTTTGTGTTCGGATCATTAGTTGCAGCTCCAACTCTTTATTTCTTCATTTCTGTAGAAAAGTCATTGTTGACACAAATGTCCTGTCTGATACAACCGCGCGTCGGTCACAGCTCAAAATGAAGCAAAAACTTCACTGAACATTGATTGTCATTATCCTCTTGTTTGTATGAAAACTCATCCTGTGTTTCTGTGAACATGTATGTTCACACAGAATCAGGTCCATGAATCAGGACGAACTCTGTGGACGATGTCTGGGATTAAACCCATCTAATCCCATCGTAGACACCAGTCTCTTACATAATCCATTTACCGCTCAGATTACTGGGGGTCTGATGACAACGAGGCACAGACAGTTCAACATCTGCAAACATGTGACCTGTTACAAACAGGAAGACATAAAATGATCAGACATAAAACAAGGAAACAGAATAAGGAGACGTAACATTATGTAACATTATGTAACATTATGTAACATGACGTAACATGACATAACATGAAATAACATGAAGTAACATGACGTAACATGAAGTAACATGATGTAACATGAAGTAACATGAAGTAACATGAAATAACATGAAGTAACATGACGTAACATGAAGTAACATGATGTAACATGAAGTAACATGAAGTAACATGACGTAACATGAAATAACATGAAGTAACATGAAATAACATGAAATAACATGAAGTACATTACGTAACATGAAATAACATGAAATAACATGAAATAACATGAAGTAACATGAAATAACATGACGTAACATGAAGTAACATGAAGTAACATGACGTAACATGAAGTAACATGAAGTAACATGATGTAACATGAAGTAACATGATGTAACATGATGTAACATGAAGTAACATGAAATAACATGAAGTAACATGACGTAACATGATGTAACATGAAGTAACATGAAGAAGTAACATGAAGTAACATGAAGTGACATGTAACATGAAGTAACATGACAGTAACATGACGTAACATGAAGTAACATGAAGTAACATGAAATAACATGAAGTAACATGACATGAAGTAACATGAAGTAACATGAAATAACATGAAGTAACATGAAGAAGTAACATGACGTAACATGAAGTAACATGAAGTAACATGACATAACATGAAGTAACATGAAATAACATGAAGTAACATGATGTAACATGAAGTAACATGAAATAACATGAAGTAACATGACGTAACATGAAGTAACATGACGTAACATGACGTAACATGAAGTAACATGAAGTAACATGAAATAACATGAAATAACATGAAGTAACATGAAGTAACATGAAGTAACATGAAGTAACATGAAATAACATGAAGTATAAACATGAAATAACATGAAGTAACATGACGTAACATGAAGTAACATGAAGTAACATGACGAACATGAAGTAACATGAAGTAACATGAAGTAACATGAAGTAACATGAAGTAACATGAACGTAACATGAAATAACATGTAACATGAAGTAACATGACGTAACATGAAGTAACATGAAATAACATGAAATAACATGAAAACAACATGAAATAACATGAAGTAACATGAAGTAACATGACGTAACATGATGAACGAAGTAACATGAAGTAACATGACGAATAACATGACGTAACATGAAGTAACATGAAGTAACATGAAATAACGTAACATGACGTAACATGACGTAACATGATGTAACATGAATAACATGAAGTAACATAACATGAAGTAACATGAAGTAACATGAAGTAACATGACGTAACATGAAGTAACATGAAATAACATGAAGTAACATGACGTAACATGAAGTAACATGACGTAACATGACGTAACATGAAGTAACATGACGTAACATGAAATAACGACGTAACATGACGTAACATGAAGTAACATGACGTAATATGACGTAATATGAAGTAACATGAAATAACATAAAATAACATGAAGTAACATGAAGTAACATGACGTAATATGACGTAACATGAAGTAACATGAAGTAACATGAAGTAACATGAAGTAACATGACGTAACATGACGTAACATGACGTAACATGACGTAACATGAAGTAACATGACGTAACATGATGTAACATGAAGTAAAATGATTTAACATGGGCGCCTGGATGGCCGAGTGGCTAAGGCGCACTACGTTGGTGTATATGTCGCGCAGATGTTCACCCGTTTGAATCCCGACTGAATCGACCTTTCCTGCGTGTCCTTCCCTCACTCTCCTACCTGTTTCCTGTCTCTCTACACTGTATCTGATTAAACACAAAAAATGCCCCCCCAAAAAAGAAAATTGTAACACGAAGTACAGTGACGTAACATGAAGTAACATGAAGTAACATGAAGTAACATGAAGTAACATGACGTAACATGAAGTAACATGATGTAACATGAAGTAACATGAAGTAACATGAAGTAACATGAAGTAACATGACGTAACATGAAGTAACATGAAGTAACATGAAGTAACATGAAGTAACATGAAGTAACATGAAGTAACATGACGTAACATGTAGTAACATGACGTAACATGAAGTAACATGAAGTAACATGTAGTAACATGAAGTAACATGAAGTAACATGTAGTAACATGACGTAACATGAAGTAACATGAAGTAACATGTAGTAACATGAAGTAACATGAAGTAACATGTAGTAACATGAAGTAACATGACGTAACATGACGTAACATGACGTAACATGACGTAACATGAAGTAACATGACGTAACATGAAGTAACATGAAGTAACATGAAATAACATGACGTAACATGACGTAACATGACGTAACATGAAGTAACATGACGTAACATGAAGTAACATGACGTAACATGAAGTAACATGAAGTAACATGAAGTAACATGACGTAACATGACGTAACATGAAGTAACATGAAGTAACATGACGTAACATGACGTAACATGAAGTAACATGACGTAACATGACGTAACATGACGTAACATGACGTAACATGACGTAACATGACGTAACATGAAGTAACATGACGTAACATGATGTAACATGAAGTAAAATGATTTAACATGGGCGCCTGGATGGCCGAGTGGCTAAGGCGCACTACGTTGGTGTATATGTCGCGCAGATGTTCACCCGTTTGAATCCCGACTGAATCGACCTTTCCTGCGTGTCCTTCCCTCACTCTCCTACCTGTTTCCTGTCTCTCTACACTGTATCTGATTAAACACAAAAAATGCCCCCCCAAAAAAGAAAATTGTAACACGAAGTACAGTGAAGTAACATGAAGTAACATGAAGTAACATGAAGTAACATGAAGTAACATGAAGTAACATGAAGTAACATGACGTAACATGAAGTAACATGAAGTAACATGAAGTAACATGAAGTAACATGAAGTAACATGAAGTAACATGAAGTAACATGACGTAACATGAAGTAACATGAAGTAACATGAAGTAACATGAAGTAACATGACGTAACATGACGTAACATGAAGTAACATGAAGTAACATGAAGTAACATGAAGTAACATGAAGTAACATGAAGTAACATGAAGTAACATGACGTAACATGACGTAACATGAAGTAACATGAAGTAACATGAAGTAACATGAAGTAACATGAAGTAACATGAAATAACATGAAATAACATGAAATAACATGAAGTAACATGAAGTAACATGAAGTAACATGAAGTAACATGAAGTAACATGACGTAACATGAAGTAACATGAAACATAAACATGAAGTAACATGAAGTAACATGAAGTAACATGACATGAGTAACATGACATGAAGTAACATGAAGTAACATGAAGTAACATGAAGTAACATGAAGTAACATGACGTAACATGAAGTAACATGACGTAACATGACGTAACATGAAGTAACATGACGTAACATGAAGTAACATGAAGTAACATGAAGTAACATGAAGTAACATGAAGTAACATGACGTAACATGACGTAACATGAAGTAACATGACGTAACATGAAGTAACATGACGTAACATGACGTAACATGAAGTAACATGACGTAACATGACGTAACATGATGTAACATGAAGTAAAATGATTTAACATGGGCGCCTGGATGGCCGAGTGGCTAAGGCGCACTACGTTGGTGTATATGTCGCGCAGATGTTCACCCGTTTGAATCCCGACTGAATCGACCTTTCCTGCGTGTCCTTCCCTCACTCTCCTACCTGTTTCCTGTCTCTCTACACTGTATCTGATTAAACACAAAAAATGCCCCCCCAAAAAAGAAAATTGTAACACGAAGTACAGTGATGTAACATGAAGTGACACGATGTGGCCATTGACACAAGCTCTGAGATGAACAGACATTAAACCACCAGGATGAACACAAAGTATCAACAAACATAAAAAACAAAACATTACACTAAAATAAACAACTCTAAAAAAAAAATTGAGACAATGATGTCTCAGTGATGTCTCAGTGATATCATAGTGATGTCATAGTGATGTCATAATGATGTCACAGTGAAGTTGTGTATTTGAATAAGGTTTTAGTGACAAACATTTGATTCATCAGCAGAATTCTGTATCTTCAGGTTGTTTGAACAGTTTCTTTCTTCTCACTTCTTTCTTCTCTCAGAAAAAAGGCAAGATGCACTATCAGATCGCTGTGATAATTAACTTCCTGGGTCACTGTATCTCCATGGTCGCTCTGCTCGTAGCCTTCTTCCTCTTCTTGTGTCTGAGGTAAGTGTCAGCGCCGCCGCGTCCACTGATAATCCTCACTGTCACAGAAACGTCAGTTTTCTCAGGATCCTCCCGTTCTTATTCACAAACCGTTTGGTCATGGGATGAAACCTTCCCCTATCTCAGTCCTGCAGATGTAAAAGGGTTTTAGACGCCTGCAAAAACTAGGACACCGCCCCCCACCCCCCCACGAAGGGGAATAATAGACCCATCTTAGGCAGCAGTGAAAAAAATGACACGCCTCTGGGACACCCTGCCCGGACGACTGGTGGAGCTCGAAAGGGTTTTCTTCCTGACAAACCGGAGAAAACTGTGTGTTAACGAGAGAAAGGTCTTAGCACCTCGGCTGCCAAGGCCGTTATCGATCCCACAATGCATCAGGGGAGTGAGAAAAGCGTGAAAGGGCACAGAGAGACATAAGTCGAAGACACAAGTCGAAGCTGTACAGGACAGCGTTTATGCACAAGCTGTGTTTGTTGGGGCCACAGTGTCTCCTCAAACGGGGGAAGGAGGGGGAGGAGGTGAGGAAGGGTGCGGGGTAGGGGTGGGGGGGCAGCTATAGATGGCATCAGGTTGTAGTGAAGTAAGTCGTTATTACTCACCTTCTCCTTTGAAATGAGACTGAGGTCAACACTGTAGATAAACTGGAGAAGAAGGAGCAATAATGAAGGTGATGATGAAGATGACAGTGGTGTGACAGCGATGCTTCTCTGATGATGAAGTGATGTGACACTTCAGAGTGCAATCCTTCTGTTCTTCCTAATTTCAGGGTTTTCATTCATGCTTTAAATGTTCTGAGTCTTTCTGAGGATTCGTGTGTTTCAGTAAAATGATTCACTATTTGATCTACAAAGACTGACGACCGTTATCATCACAGCTCAGAGACCGAGCATGAAAGGCGTCGGTGCTCATTGTGGCACAGAGGCAGAGTCGAGGGTCCAACTTCCAACCCTGCTGTGAAAGAGGCTCTGTGACAGAGTCCGTCCTTTAAACTGGTGAAATGCATCCTGGGAGTGCCAGCATAAGTGCATCTCTAAAGGTGCTAACAGCTGTTAGCGTAGCAGGAAATGTAAGTTCAGCTCAATCAGTTCCTGTTAACATGCTAACAGTTAGCAGCAGCTGCTAAGTGTGAGCATGCTAACAACATGTCACACCACCTTCTCACTCAGAGACGTCAACTATGATCAATCGTTTGGACTCAGACCCTAGTTTAATCCACAAAACGTTTAATGTTCATTTACATTTAATAATCTGCAACAAACACATAATCCAGTCAGATTAGGATTAAACACATGAGATTGAGCTGCAGCTGCTTTTCAGTGTCTGTCTGATGATGATTCAGAGAATGAGGAAGAACAACGCTTCATCCTGAGGATCGTTCAGAAGGACAACGACATTAGTATTGATAGACAGATGATAGATAGATAGACAGACAGGTGAGACGCAGCTTTGTATTCGTGACAGTAGAAGGACGTGTTGGTGGTGGATGGTTCCTGATGATAAGAAGCTTCTTATATAACGGGTCAGACTGAACTGCAGCAGGTTGTGAACTAAAATAAACAGTCAACTGAATAAAAACTGCAGCCTTGATACAACACGATCAGACAAACCAGAGATCAATAAAGTGAAAGCTCTGATGGAGATGTGTTAATCACTGAGGTCACTGAGTAATGAAAATGTCTCTGTGATACTAATGAAACAAGGTGGGGAGGAATATATATAAACTATAACTTGTGTGTTTTCAGCCTCGAGGCTCCTTTGTTCTGTGGTTTTCTAATGGTTGTGTTGCAGCTGCCGTTAATGAGCCTGTTACTTTCTTCACAAGCGACTTGTTAAAAGCCACAATAACAGTGTCACTGTTAAACTGTGCTCAGTCAGCACAAAGCGCTGTGGAGGCCACGCCCATAAAGAGTTGTTGCATGTTGAAAATGAGTCATGTGACGCCGTCAGCTGGAGGACTCTCTGAATCGTGTCCTGAGGTCGATTTATTTAGAGCGTTTACACAGAAAAAGCTTTGAGGAAATTTGTCTTCATTATTCATGTTCATCAGATTAATTTCCTTCGTCGACCTCAGGGTTCGATCTCATCGCTGGCCTTGGCCTCAGCAGCAGATATTTCATTCACACGTTTCCCACCAAGATCACATGTGTTTGTGTTCTTTCTTTCTTTTCCTCTCAGTGTGAAACCTGTTGTTTTTCTCGAGTGCAGCGGTCGACCTCTCAGTTTCCTCCCTGTCTTCACAGGAGCATCCGCTGCCTCAGAAACATCATCCACTGGAACCTCATCACCGCCTTCATCCTCAGGAACGCCACCTGGTTCATCGTGCAGATGACCATGAGCCCAGAGGTGCACGAGAGCAACGTGGTACGTGACGCCGTGACTTCAATGTTACTTTCATGTGTTAAAACGATTGGAAACGAAAACCTGAGTAATGATCCGTCTACCACAAACTGTTTCTGTTAGAAACAGAAACGTAGTCATGTTGTTCTTTAACAACACAGAGACGTGTTCCTCTCAGACGTCCTCAGGTCTGTAAACTGGTTGTTTGAGGTTGTTTCAGTTGTTTTCTAAGAAACGTGTCTAACTGACGGACTCGTCTCACAGATCTGGTGTCGCCTCGTCACCGCCTCCTTCAACTATTTCCACTCCACCAACTTCTTCTGGATGTTTGGCGAGGGTTGCTACCTCCACACCGCCATCGTGCTCACGTACTCCACCGACAAGCTGCGCAAGTGGATGTTCATCTGCATCGGCTGGTGTACGTCCAGTTGGTTTGGAAACGTTCAAGTAGTAGGACATTCTGACAAAAGTGCTTTTTTTCTGGCCAAAGTTAAATTAACAGCAGAAGATACAGCCAGGAGCTTAGCTTAGCATATTTTAGCTTAGAATATCATAGCTTTTTTTAGATTATTTTAGCATAGCATAGTTTATCTTATTTTAGCATAGCATAGCTTAGCATATCATAGCTTATCTTATCGAAGCATAGTTTAGCTTAGCATATCTTAGTTTAACATAGCTTAGCTTAGATTAGTCAAAGTCATAGGGAGGATGTGGGTGAAGGTCCAGAGTTTGTGTGTGCGGGGGTCAGAAGGGGGAGGGAGGGAGAGAGTTCAGCATCCTGACAGCTTGGTGGATGAGGCTGTGTCTCAGTCTGCTGGTCCTGGCCCGGAGGCTCTTCAGTCTTCTTCCTGATGGCAGCAGACTGAAGAAGCTGTTGGACGGGTGGGTGGGACCACCTGCGATGCAGAGGGCTTTGAGGGTGAGGCGGGTGTGGTACGTGTCCTGGAGAGAGGGAGGAGGAGACACTCACGATCCTCTCAGCTGCTCTCACTACCCGCTGGAGCTTTTGTGGCAGGTCACGGTGTAGGTGGTGTACCACATGGTGATGCAGCCGGTCAGGATGCTCTCTATGGTGCCCCTGATGGTGCAGGAGGCTGCCGACCCGTACTGCCTGCGTTCTTCCTGTCAGGAAATCCAGCAGCCAGTTGCACATTGAGGTGTTGATCCCCAGCTGGTCCAGTTTGTGAATGAGCTGCTGAGGGTTGATTGTGTTGAATGCTGAACTGAAATCCATCAACAGCATTCTAACATAAGAGTCTCTGGTGTCCAGGTAGTCGTTCAAGCAGGAGGGAGATGACTTCTTCGGCACAGGAATGATGGTGGAGGCTTTGAGGCCTGTGGGGACAACAGCCTGGCTCAGTGAGGTGTTGAAGATGTCTGTGAAGACATCTGTGAGCTCCACAGCACAGTCTCTCAGTACCTGACCAGGGATGTTGTCAGGACCTGGAGCTTTTCGTGCATTGATCCTGCTGAGGGATCTTCTCACGCTGTCCGGGGATAGTGTCAGCACCTGGTGGCCAGGAGGAGGTGGAGTCTTCTGTGCAGGAACTCTGATGTCTGCCTCAAAGCTTAACATGTCATAACTTATTTTAGCATAGCTTATCTTAGCTTAGCATATCTTAGCTTGGCATAAGCCTTGACAAATGCAGGAGCAGCTAACCTACTAACACTCGTTCTTTAAAAGTTTTAAAGCGCTACACTGCCTCTGTTTTATCATGAGGAAGTTTTAATCGTCCAAACACCTCGTTCATGTCACGTTGGTCTGTGTCAGAAAATACCAGAGAAGTTAAATTATTCGTAAAGAAACTGGTTAATTCAATTCAATTTATAATATTTATATAGCGCCAGGTCATAAAAACATTTATCTCAAGTCTCTTTACACAGAGAAACCAACATTTCCACAATGAGCAGCTCTTGGTGACAATAGAGGAAAAACTGCCTTTTAACAGGAAGAAACCTCCATCAGAACCAGACTCAGAGTGGACGTCATCTGCCTCGACCGGCTGGAGAGAAATGAAGACAGAGAAAAGAGAAGAGACAGAGGAAAGAGGGAGGAGGACGGGGGAGAGGGGGAGGAAGAAAAGAGGGAGACCAGGAAGAGACAGTAGAGACTAGATGTTTACAAGTAGTTGTTAAAGTAAAATTATCATTACAATTAATATTAATAATAATATAATACAATTATAATAATACAATTATAATAATAATAATAATAATAACAATAATAATGATGTTGTTGAAGAATTTGAAGCCAACTGCTCTGGAGTCAAAACGACCTGAAAAAGAGAAAGGGGGTGGGGGGACACAACTGAGAGAGAGAACAGATGATGTTAATAACATGTAATATATTGATATAAAGACATGAAGTGTGAGGGAGAGACAGAGACTAGAGGAGTGAGGGACAGAGAGAAGAGGAGCAGTGTATTGTCAGAGTCCCCCAGCAGTCTAATCCTATAGCAGCTTAACTAAAGGATGGTTCAGGTCCATGTCCCACCTGGACCATCCTCAACTATCAGCTTTATCATAAAGGAAAGTTTTCAGTCTAACCTTAAATGTAGAAACGGTGTCTGCCTCCTGGACCCAAACTGGATCTGGTTCCATCAGAGAGGAGCCTGATAACTGAAGACTCTACCTCCCATTCTGGTCTTAGAGACTCTAGGAACCACAAGTAAACCAGCAGTTTGTGATCCAAGTGATCTATTAGGATAATAAGGAACTATGAGCTCCTTAAGATATGATGGAGCCTGATCATTAAGGACTTTATATTCCAGCAGGAGGATTTTAATTCTATTCTAGATTTGACAGGAAGCCAATGAAGAGCAGCCAGTACAGGAGAAATATGATCTCTGGTCCTACTTCCTGTCAGTACTGGTGGTTCTGGATTAACTTAAGGTTTTGATGGAGTTACTGGACCACCCTGATAGTAGAGAGTTACAGTAGTCCAGTCTAGAGGTAACAAATGCATGAATTAACTTTTCAGCATCCTTTCTAGACAGGATGCCTGTGATATTTGCAATATTACGTAGGTGGTTAAAGCTTTGTATTCGTATTTACCGTGTGATCAGAGTTTGTTTAGTTTGTGAACTAAAGGTTCAGCATCATTTTGAATAAGTCAGAGGGTCGACGTGTTTCGTCCTGGTCGTCATCAACCAGACTTTGGTTCATCCTGAGTTTGACGATGCTCCACTGGAGAAAATCTCATGTTTATCTCATGTTCATTTCTGTGTTTGAAATGAACGAAGTGTCACCTTTGTCTGTTTATGTCGCAGGTATCCCGTTCCCCATCATCGTGGCCTGGGCCATCGGGAAACTCTACTACGACAACGAGAAGTAAGACACCTCTTGATTTCTTCATCCTGGTGATAAAAGAGTCAGACTGTGTCACGTTAAGGAGATGAATGTCTGTTAATAAACGCCTGTAATTACATTTGTGACGAACAATGTTGTTAATGAGACGTTAATGAGAGTCAGAGGCCTCAGCCTGTTTCACCAGTGGTCATTTCTCACAAAAGTGAAATTAAAGCATACATTACTTTGACGTTATTTTATTTTTACATTGATCTGTCAGTTAGTTAGTCAGTTAGATCTGTAGTTAGTTTTATCAGTAGTAATGTGTCAGTAGTTCTGTTGTGTTTTTATTTACTTTTTGTTCTGAATATTATGAAACAGTTTGTGTCTGAAGTCACAGTCTGATAATTTAATTTAATTTAATTTATTACATAATTTATATTGAAACCTGAGCTTCCTGCATCAGATTTGGAACCAGATTCAAACCAGATTTTTTTAAAAAATCAGATCCTTTCTGCTTCAGTTTGAGGATAAAAACACACAGAGGAGATAAAACTCTTCATATTATTAGATGTTTCATACTTTTCTCTCATCAGATATTTATTTATTGTTGATTCCAGGTGCTGGTTTGGAAAACGAGCTGGTGTCTACACAGATTACATCTACCAAGGCCCCATGATCCTGGTGTTGGTGGTAAGTTTAGTTTAGTTTAGTTTAGTTTAGTTTAGTTTGGTTTGGTTTGGTTTGGTTTGGTTTGGTTTGGTTTGGTTTAGTGTAGTTTAGTTTAGTTTGGTTTGGTTTGGTTTGGTTTGGTTTGGTTTGGTTTAGTTTGGTTTGGTTTGGTTTGGTTTGGTTTGGTTTGGTTTGGTTTGGTTTAGTTTGGTTTAGTTTGGTTTGGTTTAGTTTGGTTTAGTTTGGTTTAGTTTGGTTTGGTTTGGTTTGGTTTGGTTTGGTTTAGTGTAGTTTAGTTTGGTTTAGTTTGGTTTAGTTTAGTTTGGTTTGGTTTGGTTTGGTTTGGTTTGGTTTGGTTTAGTTTGGTTTAGTTTGGTTTAGTTTGGTTTGGTTTAGTTTGGTTTGGTTTGGTTTGGTTTGGTTTGGTTTGGTTTGGTTTAGTGTAGTTTAGTTTAGTTTAGTTTAGTTTGGTTTGGTTTGGTTTGGTTTAGTTTGGTTTAGGTTTGGTTTAGTTTGGTTTAGTTTGGTTTAGTTTAGTTTGGTTTGGTTTGGTTTGGTTTGGTTTGGTTTAGTTTGGTTTAGTTTGGTTTAGTTTGGTTTGGTTTGGTTTGGTTTGGTTTGGTTTGGTTTAGTTTGGTTTGGTTTGGTTTGGTTTGGTTTGGTTTGGTTTGGTTTTGTGTAGTTTAGTTTAGTTTGGTTTAGTTTGGTTTAGTTTGATTTGATTTGTTTGAAACATCTGCACATCTGACGCTTTAACTTCAGGAATCGTTTCAGACTCTGAGGATCTGTTTGTCATCACCGTCATCATTGGTAGTTTTCTCCCGTTTGGTCGCTGTGTTAAAGGAGTTAACCAATCAGAGCCAATGTGTATATAAACCCGCCCATTTAAAAACCCGTGGTCAGTACTCGTAAGGCTGGCGTCATGTGACAGGACGTTCAGCTCCTCTGGTTCTGTTCAATTAAACCTTTTGATACGTATCGTGTATCTTGAACGCTTGTTCCATCATCAGAGAACCGTGTCAACGACCCTTCAGGTTTTTTGCAGATTGTTCAGGGACTCGTCCTCAGCTCCTTGTACTAGTTTTATTCATCGTGTCGAGCAGCGCCGTGGCTCCCAGGCGGCCCTCAGACTCTGACCGCTGCTTCGGTTTAGACATTTCTCTGCTCAGCTTCGACCGTTTCTCTCCCACTGGGTCTCCGGTGGCCGACTGACCTTCGTCTTCATCTGAAAACAGCACGTTCCCTTGTCGACTCTGCAGTTGAGGCACTTTATGTTTGTATCTCTGCTTCCCCTGAAAAGTCTCCGTCTTTCTTACAATAGCGAGTCCTCTCAGGCTTTTATCTCTTCTGTCGCCGCTCCATCCCGCAGGATCATGGGGGGGTCAGCAGAATATTTGTGGTATCTCCGGTCGGGATGTGAACTCTCGGTGCCTCGCCATCAGTGGCTTTTAACGTCGGCGGTGAAGTGATGAAGCGGCATAACGAATAAATACAGGATGTTATTAAGGCTGTTACCATAACTGCTGATGCGTGAGGTTAGCAGCAGCGAGTGGACGCTTCTTGAAAGATTGCCATACATCTGTCGGGGCCAAGGTCGGGTCAGCGGCGCTGGAAAATATTCCAGACGGTTATTTTTGTTTCCATGTCACATTGCTCACACCTTTCATGGATTTCATCATTTGTCACTAATAATCTGAAGGAGCTCTTCAGATAATCAAATCATGTCATGTAGTTTCATCTGTTTGCTCTGACGCTCGGTCACATGATCCTGCAGCTCTGCAGGTCATTTTGAATCGAAGCCACTTCCTGCTGATGAATGAAAACACAGAGGATGCTTAAGTCAAACTGATTATCATTAATATCATAATATCATTATACTGTTTCTGACACGTGGACAGTTTAAACGTTTAAATGTTGTCGAACCTTGTCACACACACACACACACACACACACTTCACTAGAGCAACAAACATGTTCATCTGCTGATGAAAATAGTCCCTTGATGCAGTTTGACCCTTTACTTTAAAAACTGTTTAAACCAAATCTTCTAGTTTCTAAAAGGAAAAAAAAACATATTAATGAGTCAATTTTAAAGATTAATCTTTTACATTGTAACAAATTCATGAACCGATGAACAACAACAAACTGTCTATTAAGTATGTTCTGTCACTAATAAGTATTAGCGTTAGCGTTAGCCGTGACACATGCAACGGATGCAGTTGACCAATCTCAACTCAGTTATCGGTGGTTATGACCGGTGCTGCAGCAGGCCACCAGGGGGCGCTGCAGGTACTTTGTTTTTTTTTCAGACGTTTACGTTGTTGATTTAGTTTCACCTCAGTACCAAACAGACGATCTATTAATGTCTCATTAAAATTATGTCAGTGGTTCATGAAAAGTCTTGTTGTTGTCTTTGGTTTTCCGGCAGATTAATTTCATTTTCCTCTTCAACATTGTGAGGATCCTGATGACCAAACTTCGAGCATCGACCACGTCGGAGACGATCCAGTACAGGTTTGTTGTCACGTCTTTAAGGTGGAGGAGGGTGTAGGACCCTAACCCTCCCACACCATCATCTCTTGTTGTCTGCAGGAAAGCGGTGAAGGCGACGCTGGTGCTGCTGCCTCTGCTGGGAATCACCTACATGCTGTTCTTCGTTAACCCGGGAGAAGACGAGATCTCTCAGATCGTCTTCATATATTTCAACTCGTTCCTGGAGTCGTTCCAGGTACGATGGATAAACACGTCACGGTCTGAAGATAGATCAATAGATAGATATATCGATAAATAGATAGATTGACACTGTAGAGAGATACTTTATTGAAGAGAAATAGTCAGTAACTAATTTTTCTCACTTTCTCACTTTTCTCACTTTCTCTCTCAGGGATTCTTTGTCTCAGTGTTTTACTGCTTCTTAAACAGCGAGGTAAGAATCCACCTCCTCTTTCTCCCCTCACCCCCACCTCACACACACACACACATACACACACACACACACACTCTTATTTATATCCCTTGTCTCGGGGCGTTTCCTCTCTCCCTTTTCGAGGCTGTTACAGCCGAGTGTTAAACCCCGGAAGCTTCTTATATTTAGTCACAATTAAGACTCGTCATGTGGCGACATAAGTGACATCACTTGAGACACTTTGTGACAGTGTCAGCTGTAATTTGTTTCCTGGAGAAGTCGGGGGTGAAACCCGCTGAGAATAGCACAGAAATATTAATGTGCACGCAAACAGGAATCCCTCTTCATCTGTAACGTGTGGTATGATGATGATAACAACAACAACAACAACAACAACAATAATAATAATAACATACCAGCAACAACTGTATAATTCTCTGCACAAATTAGACAATGAACATTAAATCTAACCTGTGTTCATCCTCCTCCTCCTTTTTGAGTCATGGATGTTAATCAAAAAGATTAGTTTTTGTTTTTGTTGTTTTTATTTTTATATTTTTTATGTATGTTTTTTGTATTTTATAGAATTGTAACTTGTTTAATTGATCCAATATTTCACAGATTCATCAATAATGAAAATCACTAGTTGCAGAACTGGTGTTGTTTACGAAGAGTTTCGTACTTGACCGAGATCTGTGACCTTTTCTTCAGACGACTGAAGCAAAACAGAAAAACAGAGACGTTTGGCAGCAGAGTCGACCTCGTCACTCGCAGCAGGAAGCTGAGAAACAAAGTGTTTGTTACATTACTCGTCGCTCTGCAGAGTTGGGATCAATACAGTTTTGTCTTTAACCACCTGAGCTGATCAAGCTACAAACTACTAAATATCAGGATAATCGCATCTGACCTTTTCCACGTAACAATGTGGATGATGTTTTAATCAGCGGCGTCAGAATTTGATGTCTCAGACAAACATCCTATCGTCTTCAATTGTCGAGGCCACGTCCACTAAAGAGGCTTCACACCACATATTCATTCAGTTGCATGAAGAGCAGAGAGAAATGAGATGGATGAACAAAGGATATGAGAGAAAAACACAAAATATTGCTATATATATATAAAAACTAATGTTGTATTTCAGCAGTGATGTAAAGACCAGACATATTTATCTCTCATGTTCTTTATGCAGATATAATAAGAAAATACAGGAAATGTGTACAAAGTATTTCAGACACAAAATGTTCTAATGATTGTGGATTCAGACTCTGGTCACCCCCAGATGTGCTGCCCCAGCAGAGCTTCAGTGACCAACAACCACAAGGAAGAAGCTGATAACAAAGTCACTGCTCCACATCAGATCACTATCAGACGTGTCTGGTCTGACATCAGCTGGTGGCAGATCCAGATGTGACAGGTCTCCACATCAGCTGCTGACTTCACTTTGACTCACCCAAAACAGATGCATATTGACAAGACGTTACCAGTTGGGGTCCAGAACCTGCTTTAGGTCTCTGGTGACCATCTTTATTGTTCACCGAGGGGGAATCTGCCCTGGTCGGTCTCATCAGGACTCTTTGATATCATCCTTTGGTCATTGGCTTTTCCCATTTTGACCAAGGTGAGATCAGCAGCTGATGTGGAGACGCCTGTCACATCTGGATCTGCCAGCAGCTTATGTCAGACGAGACATGTCTATCAGTGTCTATCTGAGTGTGGAGCAGTGACTCGACCAAAAACTTTGCCCTTGTGGTTGTTGCTGGTAGTGGCCAGAGCCTGAAACCACAGTCATTAGTACATTTTATGTACTGTTTTTAAGTACTGTTTATATATATATATATATATATATATATATATTACACATAATCATCTGAAATCATCATCTATATTCAGTTTTACATCACAGACTTTGATTGTATGAAGATATAATTCACCATATTTTATCGTTTAAGACAGAACGGTTGAACGGTCTGATCCTCGTCCTGTGATGTGACAGACTCAGTAAACGTTGGTTGGATGTGTAACGACTCAGAAGCTTCATAAAAACATCACAAAGATATTTTAGGGTTTAAACTCGTGGTTTTCACTTATTTGTCGTCTTTTCAACCAACCTCATTATGAAACACAAGCTCTTGACTCTGATTGGCTCCTTCACTGTCACATGACTGTAGCTTCACCAACAGACGTGTTTTTACAGCTGATCTCCTCTGAAGGGAGGAGGTGGAGTCAGAGTGGGGGGCACTGACATACAAGTGACGTCACAAACAACAACAGTTTTCTAGAAACGTTTCTAAAAGAGGAGTTTCTATGAGGAGACGTTGAGAGTTTCTAGAACGTTTCACATGTTCCTGAACCTGGACGACTGTTGTTCAACACAGATAAACGCTTTTTATTCTGTCACTTTAAATAACATTAAAAACTCATTACATCAACACTTTAACTTTTAACTTTATACCTTTAAGTTTTACTTTTAATGTTACTTCCTGAAACATTAAAAGTAACCAAACAAAAAAGAGATCAACTTCTCTGTTGTAAATGGGAAATAAAATAAAAAGAATTAAACTAAACTAGTTCAGCAGTTTTTGATTCAGTTTGATTCCATTTAATTTCTGCTCAGTGTTTTATAGAAACATATTATTTATTTGTTTCTTTATCTGTTGTTTTGTTCAAAGACTTTTTGATATTTTATTTAATTTGTTGTGATTTTCTGTTTAATGACAAGACCAACCAGTGAACAGTCAGCAGGTCTGTGACCAGGTGACTGATCAGGCTCTGCCCCCCGTCCACAGGTGCGCTCGGCCGTCAGGAAGCGTTTCCACCGGTGGCAGGAGCAGCACTCCATCCGAGCGCGGATGACACAGGCCATGTCCATCCCCACGTCGCCGTCACGGGTCAGTTTCCACAGCATCAAACAGTCCACGTCGCTATGATAACGGAGCACGGAGCTTCACAATAAAACTCAGCTGAAGACGAAAACGTCGTCGTTTGTTCCACAGAAACAGAGACACCTCTTTAGGACGGACACAGAGGAACCAACCGATGAGAATGTACAGCACTCCATGTTCCTCCATGTTCCTCCATGTTCCTCCATGTTCCTCCATGTTCCTCCATCTTCCTCCATGTTCCTCCATGTTCCTCCATGTTCCTCCATGTTCCTCCATCTTCCTCCATGTTCCTCCATGTTCCTCCATGTTCCTTCATGTTCCTCCATGTTCCTCCATGTTCCTTCATCTTCCTCCATCTTCCTCCATCTTCCTCCATCTTCCTTCATGTTCCTCCATGTTCCTCCATGTTCCTCCATGTTCCTCCATGTTCCTCCATCTTCCTTCATGTTCCTCCATGTTCCTCCATCTTCCTTCATGTTCCTCCATGTTCCTCCATGTTCCTCCATCTTCCTCCATCTTCCTCCATCTTCCTTCATGTTCCTCCATGTTCCTCCATGTTCCTCTATCTTCCTTCATGTTCCTCCATGTTCCTCCATGTTCCTCCATCTTCCTTCATGTTCCTCCATGTTCCTCCATGTTCCTCCATCTTCCTCCATGTTCCTCCATGTTCCTCCATGTTCCTCCATGTTCCTTCATGTTCCTCCATCTTCCTTCATGTTCCTCCATGTTCCTCCATGTTCCTCCATGTTCCTCCATGTTCCTCCATCTTCCTCCATCTTCCTTCATGTTCCTCCATGTTCCTCCATGTTCCTCCATCTTCCTCCATCTTCCTCCATCTTCCTTCATGTTCCTCCATGTTCCTCCATCTTCCTCCATCTTCCTTCATGTTCCTCCATGTTCCTCCATGTTCCTCCATCTTCCTTCATGTTCCTCCATGTTCCTCTATCTTCCTCCATCTTCCTTCATGTTCCTCCATGTTCCTCCATCTTCCTCCATGTTCCTCCATCTTCCTCCATGTTCCTCCATGTTCCTCCATGTTCCTCCATCTTCCTTCATGTTCCTCCATGTTCCTTCATGTTCCTCCATCTTCCTTCATGTTCCTCCATGTTCCTCCATCTTCCTCCATGTTCCTTCATGTTCCTCCATGTTCCTCCATCTTCCTTCATGTTCCTTCATGTTCCTCCATGTTCCTTCATGTTCCTTCATGTTCCTCCATGTTCCTCCATCTTCCTTCATGTTCCTCCATGTTCCTCCATCTTCCTTCATGTTCCTTCATGTTCCTTCATGTTCCTCCATGTTCCTCCATCTTCCTTCATGTTCCTCCATGTTCCTCCATCTTCCTTCATGTTCCTTCATGTTCCTCCATGTTCCTCCATCTTCCTTCATGTTTCTCCACGTTTCTTCCTGTTCTCCTTCCTGCTTCTCCTGTTCTTAATGTTCCTTCCTGTTCCTTCCTGCCATAGAAAGTCTTTGTAGTTTTCATGCCTGTAGACTTTTCCTCCGGTGACCCCGGGGAGACGGTACTGACCTGGACTCTGCTGCAGAGACAAACTGTCGTCAGTTTAGTGTTTGTTTCCGTCTCATTTCCGTGTCGTGTCTCCTTCCTCTGGACTCAGTCGACTTGACGCCACCGACACATTCCAAACTTCCTGTCCTGAGTTTTGTTCCACAGTGAGAACGTCGCTGATCAGGTTTCTCTCCGATGAAACGTGTTGGTGATCGGCTGATGACGAGGCTCACAAACCAAAAGAAAAAGCTGAAAGGCGCTAAAAGGTCGACAGAGCTGCAGAGTAACTGCAGCCGCTTCGCTCATTAGCTGAAAACAACCTGAGGTACAGATCCTGAGCCCCGCTCCCTGGAGGCTGGCTTCAGATGACATCATCACCGCCAGACGGTGGTGCTCATATTTGTGATATTGTGGCCTTGCGTTTGCGGCGAGGGGGGGGGGGGCTCCAGCTTTACTGTAAATACATAAATGAATCGTGGAGGAAGTCAGTGGAGTCGTCACAAATAAAAGTAGAATAAAAAAGAAGAAAAATCGTCACATTCCTTCACGTCCGTCTCATTGTTTCCTTCTCTGTATTTTACTTTCAATCCTTCACGTGACGTTGGAGCTTGTGATTCTTCAAACAGCTGATTTTCACACGTGTTCTGTTAATGTTACGTTTTAACTTGTGAGATTTTTACTGCAGACGTAAAAAACATTTTCCCAAGAAGAGAAATTCATGTTTTATTTTAACGCAGAAACCAAAAAACAAACAAAAGAAACAAGGTGTGTGACTCACTTTATTATTTATTGTTATTTATTTCCTCTGTTCTTTATTTTCATACTTGAAACAATGTCAAGAGAAAATAAATTGTGTGTTTGACTGAAAGAAATATTTCTTCACGTTAAATCTCTGCGTCCACGTGAACCTCTCACCAGACTTTCTCTTTCCGTTCGGTCTCTTCTGTAATTTAATATGAATTCAGTTTGAAGGCAGAAGATGAAAACATCTGGATCTGAACAAGAACATCTGTCGACAAAAGACTCTTTCACAATAAAATGTTCATGAAAACAAAAGTTTCTTAAAAGTTTTTATACAAAAACCTGTGATTTATCAGCTCAGACAAACAGTGTGAGGTCTCAGCGCCGCCTAGTGTCACTTCACTGTAACTACAGATGCTCATGGTTCATCAAGAGAAATTAACAATAAATTCAGTCAGAGCTCACAGTCGATCAATGCATCTCTCTGACCCTGGTCCTGGTCTTTCTGAGCCTGGTCCTGGTCTCTCTGACACTGGTCCTGGTCTCTCTGACCCTAGTCTCTCTGACCCTGGTCCTGGTCTCTCTGAGCCTGGTCCTGGTCTCTCTGACCTCTGACCCTGGTCTCTCTGACCCTGGTCCTGGTCTCTCTGACCTCTGACCCTGGTCTCTCTGACAGTGGTCCTGGTCTCTCTGACCTCTGACCCTGGTCTCTCTGACCCTGGTCCTGGTCTCTCTGACAGTGGTCCTGGTCTCTCTGACCTCTGACCCTGGTCTCTCTGACACTGGTCCTGGTCTCTCTGACCCTAGTCTCTCTGACCCTGGTCCTGGTCTCTCTGACCTCTGGTCCTGGTCTCTCTGACCCTGGTCCTGGTCTCTCTGACCTCTGACCCTGGTCTCTCTGACAGTGGTCCTGGTCTCTCTGACAGTGGTCCTGGTCTCTCTGACCTCTGACGCTGGTCTCTCTGACGCTGGTCTCTCTGACCCTGGTCTCTCTGACCCTGGTCTCTCTGACCCTGGTCTCTCTGACCCTGGTCTCTCTGACCCTGGTCTCTCTGACCCTGGTCCTGGTCTCTCTCTGACCCTGGTTCTCTTCCATCAGGTCAGATTCTGATCTGAGATCAGCTTCCTGTTTGTTCACTGATGTTCAGTGTGAGCTGATCGACTCTGATCGATGACGTGATCAATGATCTGATCAGTGAACTTCTGCGTCAGTATCTAACGCGCGTTCCCGCAGTCGCAGCGTCAAACATCAAACTGTGCATGTGCGAGGTGAAACCGCGCGTCGCCGCGGCGGCGCGCTCCCAGCGCCCCTTCATCACTGACGCGGAGCTCGTGCGACTCGAGGAAACGTCTCCACGTGAAAACTTGATGTTTTCTGATGATGAAGTTTCGAGCTGTGAACTTTCGTACACATTTCCGCTGTACGGAGATTTGACGTGATCGATAGCTGCGGCAGCCAATGGAAGAGCCGGAGCGGACGCGTCAACCAATCGCGTGCCGGAGGCGGGTTGTTATGGAGTCGTTAACGTTGGTAACAGGACAAGCAGGTAAGTGAGATTTACTCTTGTAATTTTTCCCTAAATTCACCGAAACTCCGCTTTTCAGGAAAAAAACATGCAACCTTCTCCTGTTGGTTTCGAGTCGGTTCGATTGTTTCTGGGCAGTTTTCTGTCAAACGTGAATTAAACGGGAGTCATTGAGAACTCGCGGTGGGATCGGGAGCAGCTAACGACCGTTAGCATCAGCATGCTAGCGGCGTTAGCATGGCTAAAGCTAGCTGCTCAGTTAGCGTCCGGACAAAGTCTCAATCTCGTATTTTATTCATTAACAGCTGGTTGTTCACAGCGCAGACACCAGAGGAAACGCGGACACTGTTCAAGATTCAGTCCACAAACTCTGGGTGGACGTTACTCAACATTTACAACTTTTACATTATAAATGTTCAGTGATGGTTCCGTTAGTATGCTAGCGTTAGCATGCTAGCTGGACGTTAAGAAATGTCGCGACCCAACTTGATGAACTGGTGAATGATGAACTGGTGAATGACATGTCTCAAACCCTCAGGTGTCAGCTCCAGATCCAGAACCATGACTCCGTGGGTCAGAGACCGGATCAACTCACAGCTTCTTCCTGCTGATGTTGGTTATGATCTGGGTTTGATTTGTGACCTCACCTGTGGTCATGTGACGCAGCCGGACCTCACCTGTGGTCATGTGATCATGAGTCAACCTCGTCTTCTCTCTGCACCAGGATGACGTCACTTCACCTGCTGAGTCGAAGGTATTTTCTTTATCGTCACTGTTCTTGTTTCAGTTTAATTTCTGTGAGATGGAGCCTCCTCACCTGCTGAGTGAACATCTGGATCGACATCTGGATCAGGATCAGCCTGAAGATGACGTGAGGAAACTTTACAGGACGATGTTTGTGGAGGATCCACTGAGTTGGACAGATGTGATATTAATAATAATAAAGATAAAAACAACAGCAACAAGATGATACTATCACTAATAATAAATAGTTTAAATAATTAAATGTAGAAAAAAGTGCAAGTAATAGAGTAATAATGATAATAATAATAATAATTAGGTTATTCTTCCGTCGACTCGTCGTCAATCTAATTCTTCATGCCCAGTCAGAACCAGCGGATCAGTGGTTCACATTGATTTATGTTGTTTAATATTAGCAGTGTTGTTTTGGCTGATTTATTGAGCTCGTTCTCGTTCTTGATAAATATCTGTAAAGTAAAGATGAGGACGTGATGATGTAAACATCCTGCTCTGGGAAAACATCACCAGTTGTTTATTTAAAGGTCAAAGAACATGAATGAGATCAGTCTCAACAGACGTCACTAAACAAGACGAGTAACTTCCTCAACAACCACAAAGACTGATTTTAACACTTCTCAGTGTAAAAACATGTTGAATGGTTCGTTTTAAACTTCACGTTAAAGTGAAAGTTTCATTCTCTCGTCAGTCGATACAGACACAGCTAAATACTAACGGCAAACTGGACACCACACCGTCCTGATAATAATTATAATGATGATATGTAGTTAAATATGAAACTGTCTGAATCCACTTCAGCTCAAACATCAGTAGTCTGTTTCAGGAAGCAGGTTTAGTAAAAACTCAGTTGCCTAAAATGCAACTAACCCTGAGTTTTCACTGAACCCGCTGCCCCAGGAGTTTAAACAGCGTCTGCTTTAAACTCTAACCATGGTGTCCTGTTGTGTGAAGTCATGTGGTTAACAGCGCCATCATGTGGCCACTGGCTGCACATTCACAGCAGTCGGTGTAGTGGGCGACGTAGTTCCTGGGGGAAAAAAGATGATGCTCTGTGTTAAAGAAAACAGGAAGCAGTGACTCACTACAACCACTCATCATCATTGTTATTATTATTGTCATTTAGCTGTTTTCAACACGGCTGCAGGAGAACATGGTTCTAATGTCACACAGGTCAACAAACCAAAAGGACACAGACATTAAACCCAATCAACTAGTTAACGTTCAGATACTTTAATGTATGGATTTAATTTGTTTCAAAAGAAGTCTTTTAATTTTTTTTCATTTGTTAGCTACAGTGGCTAACATTAGCTGTGACAGACAAACATACACATTCAAACTTTACTAAAATACAACAGGACATCAGGCAAGAAAACACTTCAGGCCTCTGTCAATTAATTAATTAATATTTAAAAGCTCAAAAACAAGCACATGTTTGTTATTTTAGAGCAAATGAGAAAATGAAATGATTTTTATTACAATTATTACATTTTTTTGTCAAGTAGAATTTATTTAATGCTTTAATGCAAACAGACACAGTGACGTCAACACAGGGATGCGACTATAAAATATTTATGTTTATGTTATGTTTACATTTACTTATATTGTTTTTATACATTTATTTACGTTTATGTTTATATCCGTGTCAGTGGCGCTAACAGGCCTCAGGCTGCAGTTCAGCAGCCTGACCGCAGGGGGGCTCCCGGCCTGTGCTCTGCACCCTGGTGGTCAGTATGAGAACTGCATCCCGCCTACCAGCACCACACACACACACACACACACACGGACGCGCGCACACAGCACTTCTATGTTTGTCAGACTGGATCCGAGGGAGCGGAGCTAGCCGCCATTTTCTCAGCGTCTCTCCCTAAAACGAGAGAAAAAGCCCCGCGACAAACGGCTCCTGGATCGACTCTCGCTCAGCGACAAACGGATTTTTTGCGACAGGATTGTGTTGAAATCGTCCACATTTGAAGTAATCTGGAGAAGAAAGGACGGTTCGGCGGCCTTGCCGTATATTCTCCGTAGCGGCGAGGCGAAGCTAACAGCAAGGTGTAGATCGTTGATTCGCCCAGCGCCTGAATCCGGAACGGACCGAGCAGCTCCGGGACCCGGGCCCCGCCGCTCGTCTGCCGACGTTTTTGGACTAATTCATGGCTCAGTGATCGGACACGGTCGCGTTTTTGTGTCCGCGCCTTTGGGGTTTTTTTCCATAAACTGCAGGGGATTGTTGCCGAAATTCCCTCGGATAGTGCGACCTCGTCACGTGGTAGGTTCCTCCTTTTTCTTTGTTAGCAGCTAGCTGCGCCGCTGCGCCGCCAGGTCGCCTCCCCACCGCCCCGCTCCCCGCTCCGCAGCAGGCGGCCCCGGCCCAACCGACCCAGCGCCGCCGCGGCTCCGGTCGGCGGCTCGTTGTGATGCGGCAGCCCGTCTCGGCTCCGCGGCGGCGGTGGGTCGGTGTCTGAGATCGGTCGTGGTCCGTGACGGGCAGCGCTGTCATTGTGAAGTAAATAAAGCGGTGGTTTTATAACGTTACGACCGGTTCAGGCTCAAACTACTGTCGGCATTAAAGCGGCGACGGTCTCGACCAGCTGGTTAAACAGTCCGGGATTAAACCGCGGAGGAGGCGGAGGTGAAGTCCCGGGAGGAGGCGGCGGAGGCCGCCGGAGCACCGTAGCTGCAGTCCCGGTCCGGACCTGGTCCGGACCCGGTGTAGCACCGAGCAGCTCGTGTTTCTTGCATCAGCAGCTTTTGTTAACATGCTAACGTTAGCGCATGAACGAGCAGCAGAGAAACACATGATATTTATTGTGATTGAGGTCCAGAACAACTGATAATGAATAATTACGGCGGACGCAGCGCGGACTATTTACATGATGTTGTAAACATCAGCAGACATTTTGGTGCTGGCGCTGAGGTGGATGCTTGTCGCATCTCGTCGTTTACTCGTGAACTCTTATTATAACGTGATGGTGGTTTAAACAGCGGCTCTCGGTGAATTTCCTGCCTCGTAGCTTGAACACGTCCTGCGTGTTTGCAGCGCGATGGGCGGGTTGAGATGAATCGTTGCATAATCTGCTTCGGAAATACCAACATGGCGTAGAGAGAAACTGCGGTGAAACACTGAGCCTCATTCATGTGAAGCTGCAGACGATCCGCAGCTTTTATCTGCTGCTCTTTTATTCCTGTTGAAGTCGGTGAGAGGTTGTTGGTCAGGGCCGCCTTCGTCTAGATGATGAAGTGATCCGTGGAGGTTTAATAGGTTGAAACTGACACAGGAACCTGGTCTGGATGACATCATGTGCTTTGGACTAATGCTGGGCCTAAATCCACCTACTTACACCGCCTGCTCCTCCTGTGTGGAGCTGCACACTGATTCACAGGGCACATGTAGGGCACTGGGGTTTGCCGTATTTGCATTTGCTCTTCCTGTTTTTTTCCTCCATCAGAAATGAATTGAAAAGCTCTGTGTGAAAAGAGGAGCGTTGTTAGTAAATGAAGGCCTGTTGACAGAGACAATAACTGACTCGCATCTGTTATTTCGTGTGTATGTTGGCGTCACGCTGGTCCAAGGTCAGTGATGTTGTTGGTGTTTAAGTCCTGTGAGGTTGTTGTGATTACAGTTTGGTCAGAAGGATGACAGCACACGTTCCCTCAGTCACCTCAAGGCTTTTCTTTACTGGATCATTTCAGGTGGTCAGAGGGGTGTCTTCAGCAACACCTGCTTTACGTTGGACTGGTTATTAATGCGCCAGAGCGTGTGTATTGATTATGTGGTTTATATGATGTCTTTTCTTCTTTGGTGGTGGTTGGTAATTTTCCACAAAGGCTCAGAGAACCTGTACTTCAAGGTCCGTTGTATGTTTTATTGTATATGTGAAGTCCGTCTCCATTACATTATTCACTACATTCACAACATTATTAACAGTGTACATTCATTAATATGTGTCTGTGTTTTACAGCTGAACTCTTCTATTTTTAAAATCAAAATTATCAAATTTACTGTCTTTGTTTATCTGATTTGAGTCTTAATGAACTGAAACCTCTTGTCAGCTGCTGGTTTCAGTATTTAGACATGAAGCGTGTGTGTCCTGTCAGTTGTTGATCAGTGAACATTCCTGTGTAACTTCCTGTGTGTCCCTGTCTCTGCAGGCTGTCCTCTGGTGGGGCAGTAAGCGGGTGGTGTGGAGCAGGCCGCGGTGCCCGTCCCTCTGCACTGCATGGCTGCGATGGCGCCCGCTCTCACCGACGCCCCAGCCGAAGCTCACCACATCCGCTTCAAACTGGCTGCCCCGTCCTCCAGCCTCTCCCCGGCCAGCGCAGAGAACAACGGTAACGCCAGCAACATCCTCATCCACGGCAGCAGCTCCAAGTGCAAGGCCGTGTCTGAAGAGCGCCCCCTGGAGTTCTGCGGCGGCGACCAGGACCAGCAGCAGCAGCAGCAGCCTCAAACCGACTCCGTGGCTCAGGCCTCGGCGCTGGGGAAGCTCCAGCCTCTGGTGGCGTCGTATCTGTGCTCTGATGTGACGCCTGTCCCCTCAACCAAGGAGTCCATCAAGCTGCAAGGAGTCCTCATCAAACAGTCTGTGCTGAAGAGCCATCGGATCCTGCCCGGCGCCCTGCTCAACGGCGGCGGAGACTTCCTGTTGAGGAAGAGGCAGGCGATTGAACTCTCTGGCGGCCATCTTAAAAGCCTCATGAGTGGCAGCACCAACGGCGGCGGCCAGCCTGTAGCGCCGCTCAACGGCCTGGCTAAGAAACTGGCCACCATGTCGGGCTCCGGCTGCGTGGTGGCGGTGAACGGCGACAAACCTGCCGCTGTGGACTCTCAGACCCAAAACCTGCCGCTGGACTCAAATGTGTTGGCGGAGGTGGTGAAAGGAGTTGTGAAACAGAAGCATTCCTCCGTTTCTCACAACACTGATGGAAAAGACGTAGAACCGCCGGTGCTCCAGTCCGCTGCACCTTCTCCATCCGCCCACGGTGCCGACCCCAGCCTGCACCCAGAGGGGGCGGGGTCACAGACTGTGGCCGCTCCGCCGCCGAGCCGTGACGGAGAGCAACCGGGAGGCAGCCGGCAGGGGTCGCCTCCCCGCTCGCCGCCCTCGCAACCTCCACTTCCTTGCGCCTCCCCCGATGGCCTCGACACTCACGTCAGGGAGCGCAGTGTGCTGAGCGGCAGCCGGCAGGCGGAGATCGAGAGCCGGCTGCGGCGCCTGAGGAAACGCCTGCAGGTGGTGCAGGCCAAGCAGGTGGAGCGCCACATCCAGCAGCAGCTTGGAGGATTCCTGGACTCTGCGCTCAACCGACTGCTCGCCGGCGGCCGCAAGTCAGAGGCAGCGACACCCGCGGTGGCCTGGAGGCCTGGGCGCCACTCGTCCAACAGAGACGGACTTGGTCGCTTCCTTAAGAGCGGCTCGATGCCTTTGGAGCTGGAGCGGCTCTACCTGAGCGGGACCGCCAACCTCCATGCTGCAGAACGAGCCTTCGACTCTGATGTCACCGAGAGCAGCTCTGGAGGAGACTCGGACCTGGAGGATGACGAGCTGGCCCGAGCCGATGTCGAGCAGAGACACGTGAAACTGTGAGTCTGGAAGAACCAGAGTCTTAGAGTCCACTTCTACTAGTTTACTATTAAATAACCTCCCATCTGCACTGTGGTAGATGATGACATCTCCAAGTGTTAATGGCCGTTGTCATAACAACCTCGTCGTGGGCGGGTCAGAGAGCGTGTGTGGGCGGCGCCGGCCGGTGTTTCTTCCTCAGGATGAACGTGAACGTCGTGTTTATCTGCAGAGTTTGTATTTAAACTGAGAGTAGAAACAGTTTTTATCTTTGAACAGGCTGTGATGACACGTTCATCTCGGCCTGTAAACATTGATGTTCCTGTGTCATTAGACACTGAGGATGTTAATGGGCCGACTGACCCACATGGATCTGTTGATTATTAACAAAAGAGCCCACAACGGTGATTTTTATTGTCCTTTACTGTGTTGACTTACGACCTTTGACCTAAATATCTTTAGAACAGGAAGCTGCTGTTGTAGTGAAACGTTGTCGGACTTGTTTTGTCAAGGTGAAGGAAATTTTAGGCTTTAGAGGCGTTTATTGACTTTATCTCAACGTTTCAAGGTGAACAGACACAGATCATCTCTGGTGTTAATCACCTGGATATTACAACCAGTAACAGTGATCAGTGTGTTGTGTTCATAAACCAGTGGCTTGTCACGTCACGTTCACATGTGTGGGTGTGTAAACAGTAGTGGGTGTGTTGGTGGTGAAGTTGAACCAGAAAAGGAAACGTTTTAACTTCAGGTTGTTATAAAACTACAAACTGAGGCCATAAAAGCCTTTTGGTTGATAAGCAAATGGACTATTTGAATAAAAGTCCAACCCCGTCATGTGTTTACGGTGAGACACTTTAATGTTATTTAAAGTGACAGAATAAAAAGCGTTTATCTGTGTTGAACAACAGTCGTCCAGGTTCAGGAACATGTGAAACGTTCAAGAAACTCTCAACGTCTCCTCATAGAAACTCCTCTTTTAGAAACGTTTCTAGAAAATGGGTCAATTTAAAAACGGTTGTTGTTTGTGACGTCACTGGTATGTCACTGCCCCCCACTCAGACTCCACCTCCTCCCTTCAGAGGAGATCAGCTGTAAAAACACGTCTGTTGGTGAAGCTACAGTCATGTGACAGTGAAGGAGCCAATCAGAGTCAAGAGCTTGTGTTTTATAATGAGGTTGGTTGAAAAGACGACAAATAAGTGAAAACCACGAGTTTAAACCCTAAAATATCTTTGTGATGTTTTTATGAAGCTTCTGAGTCGTTACACATCCAACCAACGTTTACTGAGTCTGTCACATCACAGGACGAGGATCAGACCGTTCAACCGTTCTCTGTCTCCTGTAACGTTTAAAAAATATCCAGGACTTTGGTTTTTGACATGATGGACTCATCTGATGAATTAAATATTGATAATAAGTAATCAATGATATTTCAGTACAATATTAGTGTTGATATCAGTCATTGTCACTGTAATGAAAGTGAAACTTGTTAAAGTTAAAGGGACCGAAGGGACTTTCCACCTTGAGTTTAACACGTTTATCTACAGAGAGATTAGATCACATGTTTATAGATTATAAAGATTACAGGTCAATAGTAGTACTAGTATCACTGGTAGTAGTACTAATAGTAGTAGTAGTAGTAGTATCAATGGTAGTATCAGTAGTAGTATCAGTAGTAGTAGTAGTATCAGTAGTAGTAGTAGTAGTATCAGTAGTAGTATCAGTAGTATCAGTAGTAGTAGTAGTAGTAGTAGTAGTATCAGTAGTATCAGTAGTAGTAGTATCAGTAGTATCAGTAGTAGTAGTATCAGTAGTATCAGTAGTAGTAGTAACAGTAGTAGTAGTATCAGTAGTAGTAGTAGTATCAGTAGTAGTAGTAGTAGTAGTAGTAGTAGTAGTAGTAGTATCAGTAGTAGTAGTATCAGTAGTAGTAGTAGTAGTATCAGTAGTAGTATCAGTAGTAGTAGTATCAGTAGTAGTAGTAGTAGTATCAGTAGTAGTAGTATCAGTAGTAGTAGTATCAGTAGTAGTAGTAGTAGTAGTATCAGTAGTAGTATCAGTAGTAGTATCAGTAGTATCAGTAGTAGTATCAGTAGTAGTATCAGTAGTAGTAGTATCAGTAGTAGTAGTAGTATCAGTAGTAGTATCAGTAGTAGTATCAGTAGTAGTAGTAGTAGTAGTAGTATCAGTAGTAGTATCAGTAGTAGTATCAGTAGTAGTAGTATCAGTATCAGTAGTATCAGTAGTAGTAGTAGTAGTATCAGTAGTAGTAATATCAGTAGTAGTAGTCAGTAGTAGTAGTAGTAGTAGTAGTAGTAGTAGTAGTAGTAGTAGTAGTAGTAGTAGTATCAGTAGTAGTAGTAGTCAGTAGTAGTAGTCAGTAGTATCAGTAGTAGTATCAGTAGTAGTATCAGTAGTATCAGTAGTAGTATCAGTAGTAGTATCAGTAGTATCAGTAGTAGTATCAGTAGTAGTATCAGTAGTAGTAGTAGTAGTATCAGTAGTAGTATCAGTAGTAGTAGTAGTAGTAGTATCAGTAGTAGTATCAGTAGTAGTATCAGTAGTATCAGTAGTAGTATCAGTAGTAGTATCAGTAGTAGTATCAGTAGTAGTATCAGTAGTATCAGTAGTATCAGTAGTAGTATCAGTAGTATCAGTAGTATCAGTAGTAGTATCAGTAGTATCAGTAGTAGTATCAGTAGTAGTATCAGTAGTATCAGTAGTAGTATCAGTAGTATCAGTAGTATCAGTAGTAGTAGTAGTAGTAGTCAGTAGTAGTAGTAGTAGTAGTAGTAGTATCAGTAGTAGTATCAGTAGTAGTATCAGTAGTAGTAGTAGTAGTATCAGTAGTATCAGTAGTAGTAGTAGTATCAGTAGTAGTATCAGTAGTAGTAGTAGTAGTAGTAGTAGTAGTAGTATCAGTAGTAGTATCAGTAGTAGTAGTATCAGTAGTAGTAGTAGTAGTATCAGTAGTAGTATCAGTAGTATCAGTAGTAGTAGTATCAGTAGTAGTAGTAGTAGTAGTAGTAGTAGTAGTAGTAGTAGTAGTAGTAGTAGTAGTAGTAGTAGTATCAGTAGTATCAGTAGTAGTATCAGTAGTAGTAGTAGTAGTAGTAGTAGTAGTATCAGTAGTAGTAGTAGTAGTAGTAGTATCAGTAGTAGTAGTAGTAGTAGTAGTATCAGTAGTAGTATCAGTAGTAGTATCAGTAGTAGTATCAGTAGTAGTATCAGTAGTAGTATCAGTAGTAGTAGTAGTAGTATCAGTAGTAGTAGTAGTAGTAGTAGTAGTAGTAGTAGTAGTAGTAGTAGTAGTAGTAGTAGTAGTAGTAGTATCAGTAGTAGTAGTAGTATCAGTAGTAGTAGTATCAGTAGTAGTAGTAGTATCAGTAGTATCAGTAGTAGTAGTAGTAGTAGTAGTAGTAGTAGTAGTAGTAGTAGTAGTATCAGTAGTAGTAGTAGTAGTAGTAGTAGTAGTAGTAGTAGTAGTAGTAGTCAGTAGTAGTAGTAGTATCAGTAGTAGTAGTATCAGTAGTAGTAGTATCAGTAGTAGTAGTAGTAGTAGTAGTAGTAGTAGTAGTAGTAGTAGTAGTAGTATCAGTAGTATCAGTAGTAGTAGTATCAGTAGTAGTAGTATCAGTAGTAGTAGTAGTAGTAGTAGTATCAGTAGTAGTATCAGTAGTAGTATCAGTAGTATCAGTAGTAGTATCAGTAGTAGTAGTAGTAGTATCAGTAGTAGTAGTATCAGTAGTATCAGTAGTAGTATCAGTAGTAGTAGTAGTAGTAGTAGTATCAGTAGTAGTATCAGTAGTAGTATCAGTAGTATCAGTAGTAGTATCAGTAGTAGTAGTAGTAGTAGTCAGTAGTATCAGTAGTAGTATCAGTAGTATCAGCAGTAGTATCAGTAGTATCAGTAGTAGTATCAGTAGTAGTATCAGTAGTAGTATCAGTAGTAGTATCAGTAGTAGTATCAGTAGTAGTATCAGTAGTATCAGTAGTATCAGTAGTAGTATCAGTAGTATCAGTAGTAGTAGTAGTAGTATCAGTAGTAGTATCAGTAGTAGTATCAGTAGTAGTATCAGTAGTAGTATCAGTAGTAGTATCAGTAGTATCAGTAGTAGTATCAGTAGTATCAGTAGTAGTAGTAGTAGTAGTAGTAGTAGTAGTAGTAGTATAGTAGTAGTATCAGTAGTAGTAGTAGTAGTATCAGTAGTAGTATCAGTAGTAGTATCAGTAGTAGTATCAGTAGTATCAGTAGTAGTAGTAGTAGTAGTAGTAGTAGTAGTAGTAGTATCAGTAGTAGTAGTAGTATCAGTAGTAGTAGTAGTAGTAGTAGTAGTAGTAGTAGTATCAGTAGTAGTAGTATCAGTAGTATCAGTAGTAGTAGTAGTAGTAGTAGTATCAGTAGTAGTAGTAGTAGTAGTATAGTAGTATCAGTAGTAGTAGTAGTATCAGTAGTAGTATCAGTAGTAGTAGTAGTAGTAGTAGTAGTAGTAGTATCAGTAGTAGTAGTAGTAGTAGTAGTAGTAGTATCAGTAGTAGTATCAGTAGTATCAGTAGTATCAGTAGTAGTATCAGTAGTATCAGTAGTAGTAGTAGTAGTAGTATCAGTAGTATCAGTAGTAGTATCAGTAGTAGTATCAGTAGTAGTAGTAGTAGTAGTAGTATCAGTAGTATCAGTAGTAGTATCAGTAGTATCAGTAGTATCAGTAGTATCAGTAGTATCAGTAGTATATCAGTAGTAGTATATCAGTAGTATCAGTAGTATCAGTAGTATCAGTAGTATCAGTAGCAGTATCAGTAGTATCAGTAGTATCAGTAGTAGTAGTAGTAGTATCAGTAGTAGTATCAGTAGTATCAGTAGTAGTCAGTAGTATCAGTAGTAGTAGTAGTAGTATCAGTAGTATCAGTATCAGTAGTATCAGTAGTATCAGTAGTATCAGTAGTAGTATCAGTAGTATCAGTAGTATCAGTAGTATCAGTAGTATCAGTAGTATCAGTAGTATCAGTAGTAGTAGTAGTAGTATCAGTAGTATCAGTAGTATCAGTAGTATCAGTATCAGTAGTAGTATATCAGTATCAGTATCAGTAGTATCAGTAGTATCAGTAGTAGTATCAGTAGTATCAGTAGTAGTATCAGTAGTATCAGTAGTATCAGTAGTATCAGTAGTATCAGTAGTAGTATCAGTAGTATCAGTAGTATCAGTAGTAGTATCAGTAGTATCAGTAGTAGTATCAGTAGTATCAGTAGTAGTCGACATCTACCTGCAGCTGCCCAGAACTATGAAACAGGAAATGTTCAATATATAATAAAAATGATATAATGTATCAGTTTGTTCTAAACTAAGTTAAATGTAATGTACCAGTGATCACAGTCACACCTCTTCCTGTTGACCCACTGGTCCCTGGATATAAAGAACAATAACAGTCAATAGAGATAGAAATGATTCTCTGAAGCTTCTCTCTTCTATCTCACACGTCCTGTCTCTTAATTTAAATGAAACCATCAGTGAGTCAACACTATGTTTGTGGTGTAATTGTTGATTTATCCGCTTCTGAAAACACGTAACTGGTTCGACTACAAACCAAACAGTCTGGTAGGTGACGTCACGACGAGCGTTGTAATCCGCTACGTGGTCTCACACTAAACCTACAGTAACGTTTGCTGCCTGTCACTAAACAGACTCTCTCCATGTCGAACATTATCTTTAACATTCACTAACATCACATGTTAAAACCAGGACACGTTTCAAACTGGACCAGAACATCATTTATCTCTGGTTCATCATGTTAACGATCAGACAACTTGACGTAGACTCTTGATGAAGACTTGTCCAGGTTCAGTTTGAGGTCGACGTTGCTGAATCACAGGAACTTAGACCAGCATTACTCTGCAGTCTGAGCTGTGTGTGTCTGTGTGTGTGTGTGTGTGTGTGTGTGTGTGTGTGTGTGTGTGTGTGTGTGTGTGTGTGTGTGTGTGTGTGTGTGTGTGTGTGTGTGTGTCTGTGTGTCCTGTCTGACACATCTGGATGTGTTTAGCTCTTCAACATGAACCACAGCTGTTACATAACCTCTGTTTTATGTAATGATGCAGCTCCCTGGATGAAGTTACCCTCTAGTTCTTCCTGTTACACACATTTATACTGATCAATGTTTACACTGATCATCATTTATACTTATCAATGTTTACACAGATCATCCTGTCACCATTTTGGTTTTGAATCCAGGTCCGTTTGATTTTATTTTACATGTAAACAAACTGTCTAGAACCAGCAGCTCATAGAGTAGATCAGGTGTTGAGGTTGAGTGTAACATTGTAACAGTGTAACGTTGTTACACCGTTTCTTTAACAGTGTAACGGTGTAGAAAGCAGTAACGTCTCCTCACTAAATGTAACTGAAGGCACATCACCGTCTAAACTCTTCACTTATAGTGAACGTGTGACTCAACCTGATGGTTGATGAAGAGTTGACCAGAGTGTTTGATGGAACAAGAGACAGTGAGACATGTTCACACACAGAATGAGCCTCCTCTCAACGGTCCAGAGAAGCAGCTGTGCTTTGTATTTGTGGACCCTTGGTGCTGTTGGCTCCTCCTGCTCGTCCTCCTGCTCGTCTTCCTGCTCCTCCGTCCTTGTTCTCCTGCTCCTCCATCCTCGTCCTCCTGCTCGTCTTCCTGCTCCTCCGTCCTTGTTCTCCTGCTCCTCCATCCTCGTCCTCCTGCTCGTCTTCCTGCTCCTCTGTCCTTGTTCTCCTGCTCCTCCATCCTCGTCCTCCTGCTCGTCTTCCTGCTCCTCCGTCCTTGTTCTCCTGCTCCTCCATCCTCGTCCTCCTGCTCGTCTTCCTGCTCCTCCGTCCTTGTTCTCCTGCTCCTCCTGATGACTGATGTCATCAGACTCGTGTTTATGTTTAAGACTTACTGTCGTGACCTCAGAGACGTGGATCATGTCTGCTCCTGTTTCTGTTACAACCCCCCCCCTTCCTGAGGACTTGATGACGTAAATGACTTGTTATTGATTGATCGATCATATTCATTGATCTGTTGCACCATTGTGTCGAAGCGCCGCCTCCTGCTGTGAGAGGAGAGCCACTGCCCAGTGTCCTTGATGCAGTTAGACTGTGAGACCTCGTCTGATTGGTGGCTGCTTCCTAGCCTGGCCCCGCCCCAAACTTCCTGGTCCCTGTTGTCCCTCCTTCCTCCTCTTTCTTCCCCCTTCACTTCCTCCGTCCGTGTGAAAAGTTTGTGTGTTTATCTCTGTCTGCATCTGACTCATTACTCTCATTGTTCCTCGGTCGCTGTGTCCTGTTGTGTTTGGTGAAACGGCGCCCTCTGTGGTTGCTGCTGAGGCTGCAGGAGCAGACATTTTCCTTGTGTCTTTGAAAAGCCCGGTGTGTTTGACTGGTGAAATGGAGTAAAATGGAGCTGCTGTTGATGTTTGACGTGAACAGTTTGTCTTGTTGGTTCAGTGATGTCAGAGGAAATTCCGATGTTGGTGACGTTGACTTTTCTAAGGAACGGTTAGTTTTTATTTCTGATTTTTATATTAATGTTGGTTTGATAAAACAACTCTAATAACAACAGGAATAATTGTTCAGTGTTTTTAAAACTTTACTGAACTAGTTGACGATTTTATTCTTTTATTTATTAAAGTATGTGAGATTTTCCTCCAGTGTTGCTACCACCTGTTTCTATTGTTCTATAAGTTTCATCTGACATCCTCTCGTCTCTGTCTTCCAGATGGAAACGGGCGGAGAGCCGTTACACGGTGGAGCGAGCCGCCATCATCAGCCACTGGAACTGGCTCCAGGCTCACATCTCAGACCTGGAGTATCGCATCCGCCAGCAGAGCGACATCTACCGGCAGATCAGAGCCAGCAAGGTCAGTGTCCCATGAGTGGAGCGAACGGAGCGACCGCTCTGAGTTTGGTTACAGAGTTTAACTGGTGTCGTTCCTCAGGGCTCGGTGGAGTTGGGTGGTGTCGCTGCTGCCGCGTCTACGTCAGGGACAGAGGTGAAGGTGGAGCCGCTCGGCTCTCAGGTAAGAAACTTCATCAGAATTAAAAACACATGAACCTGATCAACTGTTACGGTTTTAAAACCTCACGATGGTTTTAAAACCGTAACAGTTGATGTGAACGACTTTAAACGATTGAATCGTTGAGCTTTAGTTGATATTTCTGCTGTTTGATCAATATTGATTTTAATATTGATCATGAAGTGTCGGTGTGTAAATGTTTCAAAACTACTTTTATTCTACTCAACTTGCTGATTTTTGTCTAAAGCGTCATTCATCGTCTGAAACCTCATGTTTTGTATTTTACAACGTGACGATAACGGTGAGATGAGGTGATGACTTGTGTTAGTGATGTCACGTTGTGATGATGTCACGTTGGGATGATGTCTCGTTGTGATGATGTCACGTTGGGATGATGTCACGTTGGGATGATGTCACGTTGGGATGATGTCACGTTGGGATGATGTCACGTTGGGATGATGTCACGTTGGGATGATGTCTCGTTGGGATGATGTCTCGTTGGGATGATGTCACGTTGGGATGATGTCACGTTGGGATGATGTCACGTTGGGATGATGTCACGTTGGGATGATGTCTCGTTGGGATGATGTCACGTTGGGATGATGTCACGTTGGGATGATGCGGCGATGTTCAAACATTAATGGATGATTCGGTTTCTGTTGTTTCTTTAAATGCTTCAGTCGTTAACTGGAAGTGGAATCTCACCGGCTGCTTCTTCTTTATCGCTGCAGGACGCCGCCTCAGAACGGATCGACCACTCAGGCTCCGCCCACAACAACATGGAGGCCGGCCCCTGGAAGAGTCAGAACGGACCGCCGCTCAACGGCGTCCTGAGCAGGTACGACTGGCGACCACGACCTCGCTTCAGTCAGTCAATCATTTGACGTTCTGGCTACAGTAATTAGTGACATGATGCTGCAGGTGTTGAACTTTATATATTTTATTAATGTTATTATCATTAATGGTAATTATGATAATTAATAATATGGTTTAACGCGTTAAATCGCTACGGTTAATGTGAGATTAACACGACCTCCAACACAAACCGTAACTCAGGAAGTTGTCACTAATCTTTAGTCAGTCAGAGGAGCGACGGAGCTGAAGATGGAGAGATTGATCCTTCACCCTGTTCCCTTATTAAGTTACTTCAGGTGGTGTTTCCAAACACTGATGAGACTGTTCAAAAACGCTCAAAATGTCCTTTCAAAATTGGACTGGTGATAATCGTCCTCCACATTACGGTGTCGGTAGCTGGAACGATAATGTGCTGCTAATGTGCTGCTGTGCATGTTAAGCACAGCTCGTGTGTGTGTGACACCATATTGACTGAATACATTGTATAAATACAGAGCTGGGTGATGAATTTATCGATTAATTTCTCTTGGTTTTAAAATCTGCCACCAACTAGACTCTGGTGGCGGCCACAGTCTCATTTGACCATAAAAGACCACGAAGCAGTGTTTCATGGTCTCAGTCAGTCCATCCTGCAGCTGTTCTCAGTCTCTATCTAACCCGCGAGCAAGTGCACGCACACGCACACACACACACACACACACACACACACACATATACATATGCACACGCTAGTGCAGGTCACATCATTTTGGGCAGTGGCGCCGTGTAGAGAGTATGTTGGGTTGGGTAACGGTGTATTTTGCTGATCTCACCCAGGCTAACTTCCGTGTGACTGTGCGTGTTTATAAAATAACCAAAAATCCAAAACTTGTTCATCGATCAAATGAAACAATAAATAATCATGAGCCTCAACAAGATGTTTCAGTGCTGTAACCTCATTGGCTGTACTGGTTGTCATGGTGACAGGATGACAGACGGCGCCGATGTCAAACACCAGCATCCGTCGACTTACGACGTCACGTGTGTGGCGGCGAGAACGAGACCGCTTGTCAGCTGTCGACGACGGAGACTCATCCAGCCCAACGCCGTGCCCAACCTCAACGGGAAGGTGTGTGTCACCGTGGGTGTGTGTGTGTTAATGCAGACCGGTTGTCACACACAAACAATCCCATGAGCGTTTCCTGATCAGCAGTGATGTCACAGTTTAACACGGTGTTTTGTCCTCAGCCTCCGAGGAGCAGCTGCGTCCAGTGGAGCTGCAGGATCAACCCCAGCTGTGTGATGTGCGGTGGCCGGCCCACCTCCAGAGACGAGCCTCAGTACGAGCTGCCGACGCTGGAGCGTCTGTCCAGGCTGGATGTGGGCGTCCACCCTATCTTGTCCTTCCCTGATGGTCAGTGTCTTGGGGTCTGAGCTCAGACCGATGATCAACATGTGTGATCAGCTGACGTCATTGTGCGTGCGTGCGTGTGTGTGTGTCAGATGTGTGTTTAGGCCTTCGACTGCAGCAGGTGATGAAGACTCAGTGGCAGAACAAGTCTCTGGACCGAAGCAAACCGCTGAAGAAGCTGTCGCTCAAACACAAACTGTCATCGTCCAAAGAGAAGCACAAGTTCACCAACTCGCTCATGGCAGTCAGTGAGTAAGAGGCTGTGATGTCACAGTGATGTCACCAGCTCATCAGACTCTTATCGTCTCTGTTTACTGATGAATCTAATGAAGTTGAATTATTTCAAACGTTGCTAACATGAAAACGTCGTGGTTGTTGGCATCGCAGGACTGGGTCACTATAAGAACCGCGCTGAGAAGCCGAGGAGCGTCGACACCGGTGCGGGCGGCGGCGCGGGCGCGTTGAACACTGCTCGACTGGTCGAGGGTCAGACGGTTTGTAAGACGGAGCGAGTTCAGGCCGTGACATCACCGTTAGGACCCTACGACAAAAACTACAGCCGCAAGAGGACACGAGAGCCGTCGCTGGACAGAAGTGACAGTGAGTAGCTCCTTCATCTTGTTGAAGCTTCGTCTGTTTCTTCTCTTCGACTCTTTGAAGTTCGGTGTTTAATCGTCTGGTCTTTTCTCCTCCAGTGTCTCCGAAGCTCTTCTTGGAATCCAGCAGCCCGTGTCCCACCCTGTCCGCCGTGCACTCGTCCCTCCACAGTCCTCTGACTCGTCAACTGTCCACGTCCTCGGAGAACGCCGCTCCACTGGGCCCGAGCAGCCAGAGCGTCCCCAGTACACCTGTAAGGAAGATGAGTCACGCCACAACGTAGCTGACGTATCGATAATTAGTATTAATGATTATAACGGATACGGCGTATTGAGAATTAACAGTATTAATTTAGACCAGATCCACCAGGATTTAACTATTAACACTCATCAACCAATCTGATGTCACACTGATGATGTCACACTGCTCTGCTCTTTGGCCCCAGCAGCAGCCAATCAAACGCAGACGAGGCGAAAGCTCTTTTGACATCAACAACATCGTGATCCCGATGTCGGTGGCAGCGACGACCAGAGTGGAGAAACTGCAGTACAAAGAGATTCTGACTCCGAGGTAATGGCGTCTAGACAGATAGATATATCGATTGATAGATTGATTGATACATACGTTGATTGATAGATAGATATATCGACTGATAAATTGATATATCGATTAGACACGTTATCTCATCTGTTTCCTCTACAGTTGGAGATCTGTGGACATCTTCTCTCAGCCCATAACTGAAGAGGAGAACGAACGCGAGGTGAGTCGGATCATAAACAAACAGTGACACCTGCTGGTCAAACTGGTAAATGATCAATGATTTCATTGAACATCAGTCGACTTGTTTCTGTCACAAGATGAAATTCATTTCCATAAAAGCAAATATTTGTATTAAATAAAGTATATACATTGTTATAAAGTATCTATAAGTATTATAAACGATAAAAAGTATCTATTAGAGCATTATAAACTAGCTGCTAGCTCGTTTTAATTGATATTTGAAGCGACGGATCAGAGTGTTTGAGTCGGTGACGATGTCGTGTTGCAGGTGGAGGATCTGACCGACGCCGCCTTCGTGCAGCTTCATCAGCCGTACGAGGACCAGGAGCGATCTCGCTGGACGTGGATGGCGCTGGCGCCTGCGAAGAGGAGGGGCAGCAGGTGAGCTAACGCCAATGCTAACAGTAACGGAGACGTCCGTCACAACCGTCCGTGTCCTCACCTCCGTGTCCTTGTCCCTCAGGTCATACAAGTCCGTGGATGGTCGCACCACGCCGCTGCTGTGCGGCACCAACCCTCCCACTCCTCAGCCGGCGTCCCCCGACCCAGGACACTGCCCCCTGCTGCACGACTACAGCCACGTGGCGTCGCCCATGAGCCCGGCGAGCCCAGACACCGCCTCCAACCCCCACACGCCTTGCTCCCGCGACTCCCACAGGCTGCTGTCCAGCGAGGACACGCGCTGCTCCACGCCAGACTTCACCTTCGAAGAACGGGTACGTATGCCGCCGCCATGTGAGGCGAACGTTGACGTCTCAATGCGTCACAGCAGAAATAAGATTAAACTTTTCGCTTTGACGTGACCGAATCTGTCCCTTTAAATGCAACATCCCACTTTGTTCACACATCTCTGTGTCTCCAGACGGTGGCGCCGTGGGAGCGCCGCAGCTTCCCGCTGCCGGAGGACCCGGCGCCGGAGCCCGAGGGCGACGGCGAGCAACACGTCCGGCCGCGCGTGCGCAGCATCTCAGGTTGCCGGGCGACGGCCTACGGACGTCTAGATTCGGACGACGCGGAGCCGCCAGGCGACGACGACGGCGGCTCCAAACACAAGAGCTCCGCCCAGCGATGAATGACTGACGGGCCGAGGTGGCCCCGCCCCCCGCAGCTCCTCTGGCATTAACAAGCAGAACCTCACAGCAGAAAAGATTAAAGGTTCCTGTTGTTTGATATTCAAACATCAGTCTGATACTTCACAGTTTTTAGTGAACATTATGGAGATAGAAGCCTTTTCCCTACTTGTTTTTGTCACAGGAAAAAAGGATAAATGTAAAAAAAAAAAAAAAAAAAAAGTATAAAACAACACGTTACAAAAAATGATTTCTGTAGTAGGCTAAAAAATGTACATGGGGGCTTAGTGGTGTTTCATATGTGGCGTGTACACTCGTAGCGCACTATGTAGCGACTCCTCAACAAACGGCCAAAGGGTGTTTTCTATTCAATAGTTTGCTTGTAATTCCCATGTACATTTTTAGTGGAGTGACAAATAACAAAAGAAGAACCCCCACCCCACCCCCATCCAAATAAACAGGTACATTTGAGATGTGGCCCCCCCCCTCCCTCTGGAGGTCGCCTGAAATCACCAGAGCACTTCTCCAAACTGCCAAGTTGGTTTTTGTTGGTTTGCTTTTCTTTGTTTTTTCATTCCTGATGTTTTTCTGTTTGTCTGTTTCAACGTTTCTTTGTGTTTTGTTAAAATAGTGAATCATTCCTCTGTGGAGGGGGGGTGGGGTGGGGGGGTCGAGCACTTGGCTGCTGCATGCTGGGAAAAAAACCATGCTACTGTTAGTCTTATCACCACAGCACACAGTAAAGAGGAAACGTATCGGGGATAATTAATAATAATTAGTTCATCTATTAATGAAAGACGCCCCCCCCACCCCCACCCCCGTCATGTCGCAGCTCAGACAGAAGCCGCTCGAGCTCAGGTTCTTCAGTTTAAGGGAAATTTTCTGCTGTTTTTCATGGTTTCACCATCACACGGATCAGATCAGACTGTTGTTTTGTTTCCACCTGCAGTGTCCATATTACCACCCCCACCCCCCCGCCCTAATTGCTATGCAAAAAAATTCTATGGTTGTTTTCATTTTACACCTTTTTATGCCACAGCCATTCAATCACTGTTTTGTTAGTTTTCTTTTGTAGTTGAGCGAGATGTCGATGTACCTGTTCGATCGTTGCAGCAGTTATAACCGAATCACACAGCAGATTGTTTTTCTTTTTGTAAATAGTACCATTAAAACATTTATGTTTAACTTGGTGCAGATGTTCTGGTGTCGTTCCTGCAGAACTTAAACACTTCAACAACTGTGACTTCATAGCTTTTATTTCTCAAATACACATATACAGCAACAAGAATCATCATAAACCAGTTACTGATAAAATGCACAAGAACGAGAACAATCACATTTCCACAACTGTACAGAGTCAGAATGTAACCGGAGAGAAGGTGAAGAGTCTAGGATCAGTGCAGGAGAAAACCTCCACAGCTCGGAGGAGGAGGAAGAGGAGGAAGAAGATGAAGAGGAGGAGAAAGATGAGGAGGAAGATGAAGAAGAGGAGGAGGAAGATGAGGAGGAAGAAGATGAAGAGGAGGAGGAAGAAGATGAGGAGGAGGAAGAAGATGAGGAGGAGGAGGAAGAGGAGGAAGAAGATGAAGAGGAGGAGAAAGAAGAGGAGGAGGAGGAAGAGGAGGAAGAAGATGAAGAGGAGGAGGAAGAAGATGAGGAGGAGGAAGAGGAGATGAGGAGGAGAAGAAGATGAAGAGGAGGAGGAAGAAGATGAGGAGGAGGACACTTGAATTTCACTCCAGAACTTCGTCCTTTTCAATGAGACAAATGAAACAAAAAGGTCTGAGTTCACTGTAGCATGCAGATAACTTCCTGTGTCCTTTCAAATTAAAAGTAGCATTTCTGCAATCAGAGATAAAATGAGTTTTATATCTATGTTGGCAATAAGAGTGAAACACACAGTTGGGAGCAAAGTGTCTCGACTTTAAGGTTAGAATCACACACACTCGCACATTTAGTGTAGTCGTGTTTCCCTCGGAGCAGAACACACATTTATAAACAGGATCTGCAGACACCACTTGTGGATGGAGGCATCAAGCAGTTGGTTCTCACATGTGAAGTGTCAGCAGGAATACAGATCGACGTCCGGACGACTGAGCACCAGGAGGAAACAGAAACGTTTCGTTTTCGTTGTTTCACACAAAACACGTAAATGACCAAAAGTATGTGAACTTGAACATCTCATCTCTTCTATTATAAATGATTTAAACCAGCAGAGGTCAGGAGAAAAAATAAATGTCAGACAGTTGGTTAAAGAATGAGGCTCTGTTCTCTTACATGACCAGCAGGGGGCGACAGTGACTGCTGCAGATGCACTTACAAGTCAATGGGAAAATGATCTTTTTTCACCAGATTCAATTTATTATTAGACATTTAACATTTTTCCCCATTTAGTTACTTCATTACTTTAAATACAATGACAAGGATTTTTGGGCGTGGCCTCATCATCATGGACATGAAGCCGTGATGCTGTTTAATTAATGGGACCGTCTCTGAATCTCTGACAGAAACGATAACGACAGAGAAATCTTAAGTTTACACATAATTTTGGCCAAAAAGCGAAACTCCATTGGCTCAGATCAACTCAGCCTTTCTCTTGTAGCTCACATTTTAACAGCATTCACCAAATTCCTTCATCTCAATGTGACCCTGTCAACCCATCATCATCACCATCATCATCATCATCATCATCACCATCATCATCACCATCATCATCACCATCATCATCACCATCATCATCATCATCATCATCACCATCATCATCATCACCATCATCATCACCATCATCATCATCATCATCATCATCATCATCATCATCATCATCATCATCATCATCATCATCATCATCATCACCATCATCATCACCATCATCATCATCATCATCATCATCATCATCATCATCATCATCATCATCATCATCATCATCATCATCATCATCATCATCATCATCATCATCATCATCATCACCATCATCATCATCACCATCATCATCATCACCATCATCATCATCATCATCATCATCACGTCTTCACTCCTGTTCATTACACTCGTTTGTCCAAAGTGTAAATGAACCTTTACTGATTCTGTGGTTGTGCTGCTGCAGCCTCATGTGGTCTAATGTGACCATTAAATGCTAATGTTAGCTAACGCTAATGTTAGCTAACATTAGCTTCTCCTGCACCTGTGCAGCTGCTTTCAAAAGGAGTCGTGACTCATTGCGTCTCATTGTGACGTGTTTACGTTTTTAGGTCATTTTTCAATATTATAACAACATCTAAAGAAATTGTATGTTCTTCTTTATGTAACCCATTAGCTAATTTCCTAAACTTAGCATCAATGTTAAGTTTCCATTGCTATTTTGAGTGTGAAAGCCACTGGCCACCATCTAAAGCTAATGGATCTTCAAATTTGTGAAAATGGTGACAGAAATGCACTGATTGTAGATTCTGATTTGAGTCACTGAGTCCATGTTGACGAGCTCTGTTTGAAGGTAGCAGCTTTAGCATTTTAGGTAAACACTAGAAATTAGCTTTATCTCACAAGTTGCCTCAAAAATTTACGTAACTTCGCTGTCAAAGAAAAACTATGATGAACTTCATCTGAGCGACCTTTAAGTGCAGGTTAAATACTGTTAAATCAGTGATGAACTCACTCTGTCTTTTGATAATTTGGCCATGAAAATGACACTTAAAAAAGCCTCAGGGTTAATTATTATCCTCCTCATACGTCAAGCTTTAGCGCATTTACAATAGAGCAGTAAAAAAAATGAACACTGACAGTAGCAGGCACAATACAAATGTTTCTTCATATCAAATACATGTCATATATCCACAGAGTACGATTATAAAACTGTGCCCAACACAAACCGAACTTTCTACTCTAGCTGTTCTGCTTTTGTAAAACCAGGTTAAGCTCCTCTGTCGCCCACTGCGGGAGCTTCGAGGTGCAGCTCGTCGGGACTGACTAAAACAGTGAGGTCTGAAAACTTTTTTTGTGTTGACGATAAATTTGCTACGTTTGTATGTGACAGTAACGCACCCCTCGACTGAACCCTGTACAGGTTCCTGTTTTAGCTCAAATGGGACCTGACAGTCTGCAGATCTCTGTGTTGTTATCAAAATAAAAAAGAAAACTTTGTCAGGGGAAACCCATCAAAGGGGACAGTATAAACAAGGATATGTGTGAAGATTAAACAATCCCTCAGATTCATAAGGAGAGTTTTGCTCTGCTGGGGCTTTAACTTACAAAAGGTGGATAAAGAGCTTAAAGACCACAGAGAGAAATTAAAGACGTCTGGCTACTTGTTAATCTGTGTGTTTTTCTCATTACTCTACCAGGAAATGGCTGGAGAACAGTTTCAGTGATTAGTGAAGGATAAACAGTGATGGGTAGCTAAAAGAGTCCTGTGAAAATAATGAGGAATGCGTCACATCTCCTACATAGTCGTGTTTTTGAGGTGGAGGTGAAGGGCGGGGGCACGTTCACAAGCCTTGTTTGGCCAAAGAGGCGGACACCTGGTCGGCCAGCGTTGAGAGCTGCGGAGAGTCGGCCATGTTGATGCTGCCGGAGGAGGACACGGTGCTGAGCTGGTGGGGGGAGTCTTCCAAGGACACGATCTCAGCGCCGTGGTCAGTGCGGGCCTTGGCTGTCTCACGGAAAGACAGTTTGTGACTCTCAATCTGCGGAGAGATCAGAGACGACCGGGTCAGATTAAACCTTCGATATCTCATCAGCTGCATCATTAAAACTTACTAACAATATTTTCTAATGATTGTAAACTAACAAGCAGCAGGTAGATCACAAAATAAATACGTTACTTTGTTTATTTTCTGAGAAATTTATTAACTTATATTTTGTGAGTTGTTCTTCCTGTTCAGTTAAAAACTCAGAGAATTTCATGAAGATTTCTATTTTTTTTCTTTTTAGTTTATTATCTAACTTATAAGCAAACACCTTTGTTTTCTGTGAATTTATGATATTTGTTTGTTTGCATAGTTGCAAATTGATAAAAAACATTTTTTATCATAAATTTGTGCCTTTAATGTAATGAGTTAATGTAGTTTTTCATAAAAACAATTCGTTTATAATTTTTTTTAACATTTATGAGCATTTGTTTCGTAGTAACAAATCTAATCTCTTTTCTCATAAACTTCTTTAATCTCTGAGAATCAATATTAATGTCCATGTTATTTGTTTAATCTTTTTTTTAATCCCAATTTTAGATTTTATAAGATAACAAATTTAACACCAGAATGAAGATAATATATAATAAAAATAAACTCAGGATGTTATTTTTCCATACATTCGTGACATCAATCATGATCAGTTTTTATTATCTCAGAGAGTTTTTTTCAGTAGTAGTTTAGTAGGAGTAGTGTTTGAGTGTCCACATACTTTTATCAGTGACGCTGTGAAGATGTTTAAAGTTTCATTATTTAACTAAATTCCTGTGTGATGTTGTTGGTCAGTGTGATGTTCAGTGACTCCTCACAGGGTGAGGAGTTCAGAGACACAACGTTGTTCAACCATCTTCATCGGTCTCTGGAGGTCATTTTCTCCCATTTGGTCGGCGTGTTCAAGGAGTTACCCAATCAGAGCCGACGTGTATATAAACCCTGCCCACTTAAAAAGGCTGGCGTCATGTGACAGGACACTCAGCATCTCTGGTTCTGTTTAATTCAACCTTTGATACGTATCGTTTATCTTGAACTCAGCTTCACTCTGAGACTGTAGGAGCTTCGCAGAGACACAGACCAGAGTTGTGTAATAAAACTTTAACCTGAAAACGTCTGAATGTTTCAGTTGGAAGCTGATTTTTACGTCTGACTGAACCAAACGTCCACAGAAACAAACAGGCGTCTACTTACACAAGTCCTCAATCTTTATGAGGGGGTTCGTCAGGATGGGGGTGTTTGGAGCTGAAGGGACAGTCTGAGGTGACTGGGGGGGGGTGACAGCGGGGGAGGGGATGGAGAGGCTGTCTGAGGTGCTGCCCCCTTCGTCCTTCCCCTTCTCCCTCTACAGACGAAACCCCCCCAGCACAAGGGAATGACAAGGCATGCGAACAAAAAATAACATGTGATGGCATCAACACAGAAATCAAAAATACAGAAACACAATTTGATGAGAAAATAAAACCAGATAAATCAAAACCAAATGACAAACTCAGAGGAAAAAATGAATGAAGATGGAGGATGTTGTTGTACAGCTGATGACAAGGAAACTTTGTTGACTGTTAGTAATATTTCTTAGCTGCTTTTTTGTGTTTAAAATTTCATATTTAATTAGTTCATATTTAACCAACATAAAATAATTCACTTAATTAATAATTAAGTAGCAGTCAATATAGTTAGTCAATAAATAACAGTCAATCTAAGTTCAGTTTTCTTGATAATATTTTTCAGAAGAATATTTACCTTTTCTCATGAAAATTAATTGTTGTTTTTGCAGATTAACTGGGAGTGAAAGTATTGCCGTCAGAGCCTGAACATGGTTGAAATCGTCTATTTGGTTGTTTCTGTCGACTGTTTCACCCATTTCACCCATTGAGAACCCAATGTTCTCAATGTAACCATAACACAATGTAACCCAATGTACCCCAACAAGACTCAATTTGACTCAACTTGATTTAACTTGATTCAACTTAATTCAATGCGACTCAACGTGATTCAACGTGTCTCAATGTGACTCACCGTGACTAACTTGACTCAATGTGACTCAGTGTGATTCAACTTAACTCAACTTAACTCAACTTAACTCAAACGTGACTCAATGTGACTCAATGTAACTCAACGTAACTCAAACGTGACTCAACGTGACTCAATGTGATTCAACTTGACTCAACTTAAACCAACTTAAACCAACTTAACTCAACTTAACTCAACATGACTCAACTTAACTCAACTTGACTCAACGTGACTCAACGTGACTCAACGTGATTCAACTTGACTCAACTTAAACCAACTGAAACCAACTTAACTCAACTTAACTCAAACGTGACTCAACGTGACTCAATGTGATTCAACTTGACTCAACTTAACTCAACATGACTCAACTTAAACCAACTGAAACCAACTTAACTCAACTTAACTCAACGTGACTCAACTTAACTCAATGTGACTCAACATGACTTAACGTGACTTAACTTGACTCAATGTGACTCAACGTGTCTAACTTGACTAATTTGACTCGACTCAACGTGATTCAACGTGATTCAACTTAATTCAACGTGAATCAACATGACTTAACTTGACTCAACTTAAACCAACTTAAATCAACGTGACTCAATTTAACTCAACGTGACTCAACCTAAACCAACTTAAACCAACGTAGCTCAATGTGTCTCAATGTGTCTCAATGTGACTCAACTTAACTCAACGTGACTCAACTTGACTCAATGTGACTTAACTTGACTCAACGTGACTCAACGTGTCTCAATGTGACTCAACTTAACCCAATGTAGCTCAATGTGTCTCAACGTGACTCAATGTAACTCAACTTAACTCAACTTGACTCAACGTGACTCAACTTGTCTCAATGTGTCTCAACGTGACACAACGTGACACAACGTGACTCAACGTGTCTCAATGTGACTCAGCTTAACTCAACTTTACTCAACGTGACTCAACGTGACTCAACGTGATTCAACTTGACTCAACTTAAACCAACTTAAACCAACTTAATTCAACTTAACTCAACTTGACTCAACGTGACTCAACGTGTCTCAATGTGACTCAACTTAACCCAATGTAGCTCAATGTGACTCAACGTGACTCAACGTGACTCAATGTAACTCAACGTGATTCAACTTGACTCAACTTAAACCAACTTAAACCAACTTAACTCAACTTAACTCAACTTAACTCAATGTAACTCAACGTGATTCAACTTGACTCAACTTAAACCAACTTAACTCAACTTAACTCAACTTAACTCAACGTAACTCAACGTGACTCAATGTGATTCAACGTGACTCAATGTGACTCAACGTGTCTAACTTGACTAATTTGACTCAACTTGACTCAACGTGACTCAACGTGACTCAACCTAATTCAACGTGAATCAACGTGATTCAACTTAATTCAACGTGAATCAACATGACTTAACTTGACTCAACTTAAACCAACCTAAACCAACTTAAACCAACGTAGCTCAATGTGTCTCAATGTGACTCAACGTGACTCAATTTGACTCAATGTGACTTAACTTGACTCAATGTGACTCAACGTGACTCAACGTGTCTCAATGTAACTCAACTTAACTCAACTTGACTCAACGTGACTCAACTTGTCTCAATGTGTCTCAACGTGATTCAACTTAAACCAACTTAACACAACTTAACTCAACTTAACTCAACGTGACTCAACGTGACTTAACGTGTCTCAATGTGACTCAATGTGTCTCAACGTGACTCAACGTGACTCAATGTGACTCAACGTGATTCAACGTGACTCAACTTGACTCAATGTGACTCAACGTGTCTCAACGTGTCTCAACATGACTCAACTTGACTCAATGTGACTCAACGTGACTCAACGTGTCTCAACGTGACTCAACTTGACTCAATGTGACTCAACGTGTCTCAACGTGACTCAACTTGACTCAACGTGACTCAACGTGATTCAACTTAAACCAACTTAAACCAACTTAACTCAACTTAACTCAACGTGACTCAACGTGACTCAACGTGTCTCAACGTGATTCAACTTAAACCAACTTAAACCAACTTAACTCAACTTAACTCAACGTGACTCAACGTGACTCAACTTGACTCAGCGTGACTCAACGTGTCTCAATGTGACTCAACTTAACCCAATGTAGCTCAATGTCTCTCAACGTGACTCAATGTAACTCAGCTTAACTCAACTTGACTCAACTTAACTCAACTTGACTCAACGTGACTTAACGTGTCTCAATGTGACTCAACGTGTCTCAACGTGACTCAACGTGACTCAACGTGACTCAACGTGATTCAACGTGACTCAACTTGACTCAATGTGACTCAGCGTGACTCAACTTGACTCAATGTGACTCAACGTGTCTCAACGTGTCTCAACGTGACTCAACTTGACTCAATGTGACTCAACGTGACTCAACGTGTCTCAACGTGACTCAACTTGACTCAATGTGACTCAACGTGACTCAACGTGTCTCAACGTGACTCAACTTGACTCAACGTGACTCAACGTGATTCAACTTAAACCAACTTAAACCAACTTAACTCAACTTAACTCAACGTGACTCAACGTGTCTCAATGTGACTCAACTTAACCCAATGTAGCTCAATGTGACTCAACGTGACTCAACGTAACTCAACTTAACTCAACTTGACTCAACGTGATTCAACTTGACTCAACTTGACTCAACGTGACTCAACGTGATTCAACTTAAACCAACTTAAACCAACTTAACTCAACTTAACTCAACGTGACTCAACGTGACTCAACGTGTCTCAACGTGATTCAACTTAAACCAACTTAAACCAACTTAACTCAACTTAACTCAACTTAACTCAACGTGACTCAACGTGACTCAACTTGACTCAGCGTGACTCAACGTGTCTCAATGTGACTCAACTTAACCCAATGTAGCTCAATGTCTCTCAACGTGACTCAATGTAACTCAGCTTAACTCAACTTGACTCAACTTAACTCAACTTGACTCAACGTGACTCAACTTAAACCAACTTAACTCAACTTAACTCAACTTAACTCAACGTGACTCAACGTGACTTAACTTGACTCAATGTGACTTAACTTGACTCAACGTGACTTAACTTGACTCAACGTGACTCAACGTGACTTAACTTGACTCAATGTAACTCAACTTAACTCAACTTGACTCAACTTGACTCAACGTGATTCAACTTAAACCAACTTAAACCAACTTAACTCAACTTAACTCAACTTAACTCAACTTAACTCAACGTGACTCAACGTGACTCAACTTGTCTCAATGTGTCTCAATGTGACTCAACTTGACTCAACGTGACTCAACGTGTCTCAATGTGACTCAACTTAACTCAACGTAACTCAAACGTGACTCAACGTGACTTAACTTGACTCAACGTGACTTAACTTGACTCAACGTGTCTCAATGTGACTCAACGTGTCTCAATGTGACTTAACTTGACTCAACGTGACTCAACGTGTCTCAATGTGACTCAACTTAACTCAACTTGACTCAACTTGACTCAACGTGATTCAACTTAAACCAACTTAAACCAACTTAAGTCAACTTAACTCAACTTAACTCAACTTAACTCAAATGTGACTCAACGTGACTCAACGTGACTTAACTTGACTCAACGTGTCTCAATGTGACTTAACTTGACTCAACGTGACTTAACTTGACTCAACGTGTCTCAATGTGACTCAACGTGTCTCAATGTGACTTAACTTGACTCAACGTGACTCAACGTGTCTCAATGTGACTCAACTTAACTCAACTTGACTCAACGTGATTCAACTTAAACCAACTTAAACCAACTTAAGTCAACTTAAGTCAACTTAACTCAACTTAACTCAAATGTGACTCAACGTGACTCAACGTGACTTAACTTGACTCAACGTGTCTCAACGTGTCTCAATGTGACTTAACTTGACTCAACGTGACTCAACGTGTCTCAATGTGACTCAACTTAACCCAATGTAGCTCAATGTGTCTCAACGTGACTCAATGTAACTCAACTTAACTCAACTTGACTCAACGTGATTCAACTTAAACCAACTTAAACCAACTTAACTCAACTTAACTCAACTTGACTCAACTTGACTCAACGTGATTCAACTTAAACCAACTTAAACCAACTTGACTCAACGTAACTCAAACGTGACTCAACGTGACTCAACTTGACTCAACGTGTCTCAATGTGACTCAACTTAACCCAATGTAGCTCAATGTGTCTCAATGTGACTCAATGTAACTCAGCTTAACTCAACTTGACTCAACGTGACTCAACTTGACTCAACGTGATTCAACTTAAACCAACTTAAACCAACTTAAGTCAACTTAACTCAACTTAACTCAACTTATCTCAACGTAACTCAAATGTGACTCAACGTGACTCAACGTGACTTAACTTGACTCAATGTGTCTCAATGTGACTCAACGTGTCTCAATGTGACTTAACTTGACTCAACGTGACTCAACGTGTCTCAATGTGACTCAACTTAACTCAACTTGACTCAACTTGACTCAACGTGATTCAACTTAAACCAACTTAAACCAACTTAAACCAACTTAACTCAACTTAACTCAACGTAACTCAAACATGACTCAACTTAACTCGACTCAACGTGATTCAACTTGACTCAGCTTAAACCAACTTAAACCAACTTAAACCAACTTAACTCAACTTAACTCAACGTGACTAAACGTGACTTAACTTGACTCAATGTGACTCAACTTAACCCAATGTAGCTCAATGTGTCTCAACGTGACTCAATGTAACTCAACTTAACTCAACTTAACTCAACTTAACTCAACTTAACTCAACTTGACTCAACTTGACTCAATGTGACTCAACGTGATTCAACTTGACTCAACTTAAACCAACTTAAACCAACTTAACTCAACTTAACTCAACTTAACTCAACGTGACTCAATGTGTCTGAACGTGACTCAATGTAATTCAATGTCTCAACTTGACTCAACGTGACTCAATGTGACTCAACTTAACTCAACATGACTCAACGTGACTCAACGTGACTCAACGTAATTTAACTTAACCCAACGTAACCCAACGTCAAACCTCCACCTAACCTGACCCAACATAAACAAGGACAGAGTACAGCTATGAACATGAATGACGTGATGCCATAAAGAAGAGCAACATGATGCTGCTGATGATAATCTGGTGTTTCTAGTCTGGATTTCATTGCCATGTGTAGTGTTTTTACCCTCTTCTGTCCTCCTCCAGGGACGTGGCCGATGTTGTCCAGAGAACCGACTTTAGACTGAACCTTGAACTCCAGTTTCTCGTTTTTAATCTCCACATTTCCACCACCTGACCAAAAAAAAAAAAGAAAAAAATACAAATGACGTCTTTAAATTCAGTTACATCAAATACATTTTTATCATTACAAGAAAAAAGTAAAAGTATTTAATTTAACCAGGATAACCAGGACCACTAATAAAACAAACACTAACTTTGGTCTTATTTTAACTTTAACTAACTGTGAATGTGAAACCTATTATCGTCTGTAACCTGATGGACATCAAGAGATAGATAAAGTTCATAAATTGGGTTAAAAAAATTAAAAATATTAGATTGTCAAAAATATTAATATCAAATATTATAGATTACAAATATTTACATGTAGTTACTTAATATATTTTTTTTGTGAAAATATTTTATTTAATGTTTTGAAAGGAAAAGATGTGAAAAGATTATTTGTCAAGTTTATTGTATGAACCAATAGGAACAGAGGTCAAAGGTGACAGGAAGAAGGAACTGAATCACACGGTCAGTTTGTTCTACTACGTTACTGATTATAATCAGGAAGTGGTTGATCGGTCAATAAACACAAATCTATCAATGAGAGTTTCTCTGTGTGAACACAGAACTAAGGCCTTGTTGTGCTTCTCAGACTGCATTGATCTGAATACGATGATCAACACAACCCTTTCAGAGTCTCCGTCGTACTGAATTAACCTGCCAATTAACCTGCTACTGGACAAATTCAATCAGACGTCCAACCAGTGGCTACTTGACTCTGGAAACGTAGCAGCTGTGGACGATTTTCTTCATCTTCCCTCCGAGATCCTGCACATCTGACTCCTGTTTCTGTCTAGGTCCAGGTAATAATTATTTATTTATCTATTGTTTTTTAAACAACCGCCTTGGTTGAGGCTACATTATCCTACAGGCCTGTAACTGTTGCGTCTCAAATTGACTCATTTTAAAGTTTTTATATTTTAAAAAATGTATTTCAAATTGTTAGAAGTATTTTTCCGTATGAAACTTGTGCTTGTGTTAATAAGTTTTATTAACATATAAAATGAAAGTGGTTCATTGAATCAGGAGTTGTTTCTGTTTCTTTGGTCAAACAACATTAATCAGTGACAGGTGATAAACTGTTTAATAAACTGTTTAATAAATTCTTTAATAAATTCTTTAATAAATTATCTAATAAACTAATAAATTCCTTAATAAATTCTTTAATAATCTAATAAATTCTTTAATAAATTATTCAATAAACTCTTTTTAAGATGAAAAGTTGACTCATCTCTGATCTTGACACTGAAGATAAACATCAGGAAACTGTGATTCATATTCTTTCAAGCGAAACATTATTGTTTAAAATATAAAGCGTAAAACATAAATAAATTATTATTAATGTCTTTTTTGTGATATAATAAAACAAACAACCAGGGGAATCTTCTCTAGTTAAACTCAGGAGGTCAAAGATCATTACAGTAAAATAAATGTAGTTAGACCTTTGATAATCGCACTGTCACTGTCATCAATAAACTAATGAACTTTTAAAAATGAAGCTGTTTTTACCGGGCTTGTGACGGATGTTGTCTTTCGATCCACACTTCGACGTCACGTTGCTCAGATCGATCTTTTTGTGAACGATCTGAACCTGTGGAGGAAACAGAGCAGGAAAAGGTTTGAACCTAAAGCAGTGGAAATAAACTCAGTCTCACGTCACATAAAGCTGTTAGTCTAAAATACGAAACTCCTCTACATGTGAAGTCCAACCAGATTAAATGCAACATTAATTTAAAAAATGCAAAAAAGTGATAGTTTCATGTTAAGATCTTTAGTTGTAACTTTATTTGATCCTGTTCTTTGTTTTCCAATGTGTGCCGCTTGTGTTGACTGAAGATAAAAGCCACGTTTTGCAGCCATGCGTCACAATGCAGGTCTGACACGAACTTGTCTCGGGCGGCTGTCGCTGCACAAAGTGCTCAGTCTCTCAGCTGAGGTCATCTCTCGACGAGAGGCCGAGGATAGAGACTCTTTGTCATCGAGCAGAGAGACTCTCGTCGCACGTCCACTGCTCAATTAGCTCACTTTACTGCGGCAGAATCAATAGCTCTGAGACGTGAGGATTGAAACAAACCTCCACACACAGGATTCATGCATGTGTCGGGTTGGTGGAGACTGATCAGCCGGATCCACAAGCACAAGTTTAACATGAAACCATGAGACACGTCGTGACACTGAAACTCGACTCACTGCAGCTTGTTTACGGTGCTGGAGCTGTCGGCACAAAACACTCGTGCCTGTTCAAAAGTTTAGTGATAATATTGTTAATAGGTGTTAACTCTGAGAGTCAAAGAGACAACACACACAGGAGATTTCATGCACACTGACTTCCTGCTCCTCTGACCAGATGCATTCAGTAGCAGTGAGAAGAGGAGGAAGAGGAAGGAGAAGGAGGAGGAGGAGGAAGAGGAGGAGGAGGTTTTTGGCAACAGCTGCATACCTGCAGCTTGCCATGGGCCAGTCCCTTCTGTATTTACTCACATTGCCACCACCGGGTACATGTTTTATATTATCTTTGGAGCCACACCGAGACTGCACATTGCTTAAGTCCAGCTTCTTATCAAGAATTTGTACCTGGAAAGTCGATACGTGAGGAAAAACACTGTTATCCTGCAGGAAGAAATAGCAGCAAAGCTGCAAGTGAGGACCGTTTGGCTGGAGAGGAAATTAGATGTTGGAGTGACGAGTCTGAGGCTTGGAGGAGTGAACATGGACGACAGGAAAAGATTTTTAATTTAGATCTTAACAAGTCCTGTTGTGATGATCATAACTGCAGAGATAAAAGATCCCTCAGTTACAGATCAGGTGTAACAACGTCTCAGATTAGTATCATCACCTTCAGAGGTTTTCAAACTGAGGAGTCAGATCATTGTTAAAGCTTTTATTTCATTCAGTGACACATGTTGTGATTTACATTTCAGAGAATAAAATGTGTCAGATGAACTGTGAGCATTGAGACAAGTACCAGCTTATCACTGTGATACTGAAGAAAACATGTAGGTATCAGGGATGAAAAATCTAATCACTCAGATCAAGCATTTGATTCTCACAGTTTGTGAGAATCTCTGATTTACAGTGAATAAATGTCCTTCTGTCCATTTGAAGTCATCTTGAACTTTTCTCTTCAGAGTCACAGTGGTACCTGTCTGTCCATGGATGCATTATAAACAGGAAATAAAAATTAATTCAGATGAAGTTGTAGCCTTGAAATTATGGGGACTGTGTTTGTCCAGATGTCCCACAGACAAAGTTTGGACAGAAACATGGTGGTTTAAGGTTGAAAAACAACCAAATTCAGGACTTGGAAAGTGCCTGAATGAAACAGTGTCAGACTTTGAAAATCTCTGAGGTTATTTTAGATCTTGAAGTGTAAAAGTACCACTTCCTCTTTTTACCAGACGGAAGAGTTGGTTTTGATGCAATGTAACTGCAGAGATACTCAGGAGTCTGGTGTTGAGTTCATCCCTCAGTTACTCACATTGCTGCCACCAGGTACATGTTTCTATTGTCTTTGGAGCCACACTTAGACTGAACATCACTATAATCCACTTTCTGATCAAGGATTTTAACCTGGAAACAGTGAAGAATTGAGGGGAAGAGACTGTTACCCCTGAGAGTTGGAGAGAACAGGTGGCATCAGCCAAGACATCAATCTTGAATCAGAGGAAACAGCAGTGTTTATGTTTGTGTAAATGACAGTCGGCTGTTTTTTAAAGTCAACACTTCATCTGTTTGTGGAGTTTTGTGACAGTTTGACATTTCCTCACCTTGCCTCCTCCGGGCGTGTGCTTTAAGTTGTCTTTTGAACCGCAGCGAGACTGGACGTTAGTCAGATCCAGCTTCTTGTCGAGGATTTGGACCTGCAGGGTGTGAGGATGGAGAAAAAACTCTTTAGTGGTAAAAACTTGAAGTGTTGCAGGAAGTGGGAGAATCAGCCCAAAAGGAAGAAGTGATGTTAACAGGGGATGAAGAACTACACATGGCCCATCAAAGCTGCCGTCCATAATGCTTGATGACTTAATACATAAAAATAATATGACACTGACGTACTCGGGCGTGTAAAATGTTTTCTATACTAGATACTACTGTATATATATAAGTATATTAATGTCTTAATATATTGGCTTAGAAGCATTTAATTTGTTTTGTCTTTTTACCAAAAAGCTGGTTTTGATGATCATAACTGCAGAGATACTCAAGAGTCTGGTGTTGAGTTTATCCCTCAGTTACTCACATTGCCGCCACCGGGTACATGTTTCATATTGTCTTTGGAGCCACACCTAGACTGGACATTACTATAATCCACCTTCTGATCAAGGATTTGTACCTGGAAAAATGAAAATGTCAGCTTTTAGATTTGAGGGAGAGTGTAGAGACGGTTATTATCCTAAACAAAGAGAGATGGAGTACTATAACAGACGTTGTTGTAGTTTGAGGAATTAACAACGAATCATTTCCTTCACCAGTTGAACATCAACAAGTAATCACTGCAATCACTGAGGAAGCATTTGACTTTGTTGTCTGAAATTTAGTTTTTAGTTTATTAGTTTTCATAAATGTTTCATAAAGTGTTGCACATCACACAGAGCTCAGCCAGTTGATCATTGTCTCTTATATGACATTTTAAAGGCGTGGTGCTGCATATCCAATTTAGATGCTTTAATCCATAGAAACCTACACGTGAAACCCTCAAACCAGACCTAATTGACCTAACAGAACAAACATAAATGGCATCGGATGGCTATCAAACCACCAACCATCCACTTGGTGGATTCTACGCTTTCCTTGTTTTGCTGTTCACACAAACTTATATTTCTCTCAGTGAAGTCAGTTACCTTCCCACCTCCAGGCTGGTGTTTGATGTTGTCTGTGGAGCCAATCTTGGACCTGACGTTCTTCAGGTCTGGCAGCGGGACAGCAGCAGCGAGAGGTGCTGGTGGACGGCTCTTCAGCGAGCCAGGGGATTTGGGCGTCGAACGCACCACTGCCACCTTTTTCACCTTGTTGGCCTCGGCCGCTGCCTTTGCAGAAAGCGCTTGGCTGGAGGGCGACTTGGGAGTGCCAGGGCTGCTCTGTCCACTCTTGGCATCTTAAGCAGTCAGAGATGTGATGGAAGGAAGTTTTAGTTTTAGGTTAATGATGGAAGAAAAAGTCATAAAGAAATGGTAAATCATAAAAACGGACTAGGTGCCATCGTCGCTAAGAGCCAACCAAGTTTGATCCAGATCAGACCAGATCAGACTGTGGCATTGAGGCCATGGGAGGGTTGAAAGCGGCCTCTAATTTGAGCGTTTGATTAATTGTTATACTTGTTTTTTGTTTTTGTTTTTTACCTTTTTCATTTTTTGGAGTGGGAGGTTTCTTGACATTAGCTGTATCACAAAAATATGACACATGGTAAGTAACATTTAAATCTTAAATATTAACCTTACAAAATGAAAATGAAAAGATATTAATATTTAATGTAAAATCCTGGTTCTTTACCTGGTTGAGCTGCAGTTCTTGCAGAAGTTTTGGTTCCTGGAATTTGGTTCTTTGCACCAGCAGCACCCTGGATATGAACAACAGTTTAGTTTTTCAGTGAAGATGAATTGAAAAAGTTTGAACACAGCAATCACACAGATCTATGCTCAGTGATGAATGGACAAGGTTAGTGTTCTGCTGTGTTTGACCTTCCAACAGTATTTGGTCTTCGAGGGTCAAACAATCTGACCATCAATCATCCATCTGAACCCAGCTCAGGTCTAAACTCTACTGCTGCATCCAGACCTGTACTTACTCCGGCCTGCCTGGGCCCTGTGCTGACTTTAACGGGGATGGAGCTGTGGCCGTTTCGGGAGGAGGCTTGTGTTTTGTTGCCCTTGGTGATTGTGGATGGTCGTTTAAGGGCAGAGGTTGGTTTGGTGGCAGTTTGACTCTTTTTTTCATGAAGAGGAAAAAAAATTAAGAACAAAACAAAAAGATCTAAAGACAGTGACCATAAAACAAGACAAATGATTCAACAAATAAAAAAACAAAAAAAACAAAAAACAAATGAAATGAGATACAACATTAAAGGTCATTTTGATTTATAACAACATTGTTCTAATAATTTGTAACAGTTTATATCTGGAAACACAATGAATCCTCTCAGTCTCAACGTTTTAGAATTGGAGAAAAAGGAACGAGAAGTTCAATAGATAAAACTTTTATATTAGTCTGATAAACAAGAGACAGTTATTTTTACTCAGAATAAAGTCTGAAAACAAGCCTGTCTCTGAGTGTGAAAAGATAAATGGATCAATCCAGGTGAATGTTTGTACCAACGTTAAAGGCGACTGAGTGCATCTAACTGTAAACTTTTCCTTTAAGTTGAAGAAAAAAGCTCAGTCACAGATTTAGTTATTATATATATATTGTAGATAGATAGAGGACTTTTTGATCCATTTGGAAGGTTCCCTCAGGGAAACTGAAGAAAGATAGTTCCCTGACCGAGAAATATATAATTTGTATGTATAACATAATTAACACTGAGACTCTTCTTCCACCTCTGTTCCTTGACAGATACACATGGTTACTAGAGATTCCAGTCATTTTTGACATTTAAACAAACTACTGATCAGTGACAGTCTGGACGCTAGCAATCAGATGATCAGGTGGAGATCATGGTGACTATAACTGGAGGTCAAAGGTGAAACACGAGTCTGTGGACTGTGGTGAAAGTTTGAGTAAAAATTTTACCATTTACATTTCTTTTGTCTTCTAAATAACTTTGTCAACCCAACCCAAGTTGTAATAAATAAGAACGATCCTGTAGCTGTAGTTGTATCGACGTACCTTGTCTGAGGAACCACTGTCCATCTTTGCTTGAGCTACAGAAAAGACAGAGAAAAGTTAAAGTCTTTAAAGATTATTGTTTTCTTCTAATCCATCCAAGAAACATGTGTGAGAAGTGTGTGTCTGTTCACATTCACAAGGAAAAAATTAAAAAGTGAGTGGAAGTGGTGATGCAGCATGCAACGTGAATCATGATGCACACACAGTGAATGTGGAAATAAACACAGTGGCAGTTTTCTTTTTCTTGTTAAGGGGGTGGGCTGCATAACAGTGCAGAGATCCGAGGCGCGATGAAACAAAAAGTTAAAAATGGGGAGGGAGGACGCCAAGCTTCTTCTTGGGTCAAAGTTAATGTCCAGAGAAAAAAAGTCGTAGGGAGAGTGCTGCATAACATACGGTAGAAGCTGCGCTGTAAATCAAAAAAGTGGAAGGAATAAACTGAGGAGGGCTGGTTCTGAACTGGTGAACATGACAGCACACAGACCTTTGAAAACTGCGACTGGCACCAGAGACTTTCTGGCTGGAGAGCTTTGGGGGGGTGTTTTCTGGAGCTCGGTGGTACTGGTGGTCTGAGGGACACTGCTCCTCATCTCTGAGTCATTAGAAATGTCAGGCTTTGAATAGCCGTCCCTATGCAACGATGAGTCACTGCTGCTGTTTTCGAATGTCGTGTCAGATGGCATTTGGGTTAAAAGGCTGTCCTTCTCAGAAATGTTCCTACTGCTAATAACCGGATGAAGATCATCTGAATGGGAATCAAAACTGCGCTGTGACAACCTTTGGGTCTGAGTGGCCTGTTGTGGTTCTGGACTTGTGGTTTTGCTTCTAGCGTTACTGCAGGACAAGAAAGCTGCTCCGTCAGCAGCCAGTTCCCCACCTCGGTTAACCCATGTACTCCGGTCTCCGATGGATGTGAGGTCTTCCAAAGCTGTGCTCCGGACCAATGACGGATTGCTGATGTCAGTCAGGCACTCCGGGGTGTCCAGGCTGATCGCCCTCTGGGAGTCTGTAGCTCCGGTCCAATCAGGGCTCCCCCTACTGGCCTGAACATCCTGTCTAATCTCTGACCTACAGCTGAGGTCTTCAGAGGCCCACAGAGAGTCGCTCAGCCTCTTTCCACACTCTTCTCCCACCTCGTTTCCTGGGACTCGAGAGCCTTCACCGGCGGCTCCATCTACAGACTTTGATCCGTCGCCTGCAAACCCGTACTCGCTGCAGACTCCAGTGCCAGGCTTCGCTAATTTGTTTGGAAAGCAGATTAATGATGACAGTCATAGCACTTGTTCGTCATCTCCCCATCGAAACAAAGAATAAAGAAGTGATGTCCACATAAACCAGGAAGAAAAGGAGATCTATAAAAGTGATATGCCAGAAGGAACTGAGAGGTGACTAACTGTGGCCGGTTCATACATAAAACACTCAACTTCATATCAAAATAAAATCAAATGAAAATGGAAAGTAATGCATCACACTGGTTGACAGAACAAAGAATGATGCATTCCAATGAAATGATGAACAACAAACCACTGAAAATATGCATTCATATTAAAAACATGATTAAAATATGATGTTATATCTCTGATGTGAAAATTAAACATCCCCCACAAGCAAAAAAAACTATTTAGTACAGAAAAACTTTAACAAAAGTGGATGAATTTTTATTTTCATGAATTCAATAAGCATCCAAAAGTATTATCCTCTTTGATCTGCTGAAGATAGAGAGATCGATCCTTCACCCTGTTCCCTTATTAAATGACTTCAGGTGGTGTTTCCAAACACTGACGAGACTTCGTCGCTCTGTCATAGTTTCAAAATTGGACCGGTGATAATTGTCCTCCACATTACGGTGTTGGTAGCTCTAATGCTAATGTAATGCTAACGCCCGCTACTGCATGTGCTCTTTCGCTATGTTTGGCCTCTAAATACTGACTTTATTTCTTTATGTTCATGTTTCTAATTTCATTCTTAATAAATAATTGGGTTATTTTTTATTAATTCTGTTTGTGCAAATTTTGAGAATTTTTACAATGTAATTATTATATTCAAGTCCAGTATTCACAGAAATGATCTGTCACCACCTCCAGCAGATAAAAATGTACAGTTAGTAATTAGTCTAATGTAAAAAAAATATATATATAAATATATAAATTACATAAATACATAATTTAAAGTAACTAATGAATTTTTAATGACTTTATGAAGTGACTGACAGGATCAAACAGCTCCTTCTTCTCTGGGAGTCACAAGCGTATTGATCTGCTGCAGTGAATAAAGACAGTCTGAGTTGGATCAATAGAATAAAGCGTCTTACCTGTTGAAGCTGCTCCTCCAGCTGCTGAGTAGGAGACAGAGACACAGTGATGAGTTCATGACTGATTAAAACACTGAAATGTTGCAGGAAGTCACAGCTCAGCTCAAAACATCTTAACAGATGTGATGCTCAAAAACAACCACATCATGTTTTATTTCAATGCAGCAGTGGTGGCCCTCAGATGGTTTTAACATTAATCTGCAGCTTCCAGCTGCGCGGCTGTTCAACAGATCAGTCTTAAATCTGCCTGTGGTCTGAAATAACCAGGATGTGAACGTCTTTTCTGTTTAAAAAAAGACATTTGTCCCTGCAGTTTATGATTATGTTGCAGTTCTGAAAGAAGCAAAGTATTAATTGTCAGAGCAGGAGTAAAAAGATAAATTAAATAAAAGAACAAAAGCCAAAGAGAAAGATTTCTGCCTGTGAAGCTGAAAGAAAAACAGAAACATAAACAAAACTTTTCCAGCGACATTTTGGAAAATAATACTGTGTTTACTTGCCAAGAGTTTCTCAGATTATTAAGTCACAGAAACGGTATCGCACATCAGTTCAACAAAAACATTCATGTCAATGTGAATATCTGTAACTGTGAACCAGATAAAGAAAATCATATTTCTAACAACTTCTCTGTTATTTAAAACCTTTAACTATCACACATTAGGTCATGTTTGTCTTTTTAGTTAAGCACATGAAGTGGATGACTAACTGGTTATCTTAGCTTAGCACAAAGACCGGAAACAACAGGATTCATGTCTCTTGGAGAAAGGTTTTTAATAAAACATGTTATTTATTGTTTGTTTAATGAAACACCTGGTGAAATCAGAAAGTGTCATTTTTACAGTGAAATAATTATCTTTAATTTTTGGACAATAGATGACGTGCTTGGAAACCATGACAGAAACGCTTTGACCTTTTTCTTCAATTCATTGTCTAAAACTCCACATTTCAAATCATCAAATAAATAATTAGTGGTTGAAATTAATTCCACCTTTCCGGTTCATTTCAGTCTTTATTTTGAGATAAGAGTGGTATTGATTCTCTTTTTCTTGGCAAGAAATCATATATTTGTTTCCCAAAATGTCAAACTACTCATGAGAAAAGGTGAAAGATAAAATATTAAAGCTCAAGCAACTAAAAGGATGAATCCAGGTGTCGTACCGAGCTGCCCCTCGTCTTCATGGGAGGCGCCGCTCTCTATTTCTGAGGTTTCACCTGACTCCTCCGTCTCAGCTGTGGGATGAACAGATGTCAGTCAGTTTGTTTGTTTGTTTGGTTTATCTTCCACTACAGCAGCAGGTACTCGTTCTCAGTAGCCCAAAACAATAACCTTTCCTGGTTAATTAGAGGTTAAATAAAATTAAAATTGAAATTAAAATACATCTTGAAAGAAATTTGGTTAAAAAACAAGCAATATTAAAAATAAACTGAATTAGTTCAAACATAAATATAATCACAGTTCAGCTCTCAGTAACACTGGTTTAATAATCGCACTTTAATGTTGTTTGGGGTCTTCTGCTATCACAACTGGCAACAGTCTAATGTTACTATGTTACTATGTAAACTAAACTAGCGACACTATGACCAACGTAACACCACGACAGCTACATTATTTACAATGCTCCATTCCAGCATTGTATATGGGGCAGGGGGCCCCAGTAGAGTTCATGTGAAACAGTGATGAGATGGGCTAGCTGGTTAGCATGCTAATGTCTGTAAAAACCTTTAAAACCTGGGTTAGGGTTCCTGTTCTACATATCCTGGATACGTGTTGAGTACTTGAGCCAGTGTTTGTCGAGAGAACGTCATGATCAAATAATCATCCATGTCTGCTAACATGGTGGGGCGGGGCTTATGAGCTATATTACACCAGCCAGCAGGAGGTGATCCAGATGTTTTTATCACCAAGTCAACCTGATCTGTCAATCACAAAAGACAAATCAGACCTTTAAAAAGATTGAACCTGACTCTTATTGGGACACTTTCTTCACATGGACCCGGTTTAATCTGCTGTCCTCATGTTTGCGGTGATGGGTCACTTGTGGTATTTCTCATGTTCACACACTCAGAAGCTGCTGAACAGATCAAGGAGCCTCTCTGAGCCGACACCCCTGCCCCCACACCGTCCTGCTACAAGCTGTCACTCCCAGTATTTACGATCAAAGCCAAGCTTGACCCAGACTGTACAGAGCAAGCTACTGTGGCTAATTCTCACAGGCACAGAGACACAGCATTTTCCACATTAGTCAGCAACCTGCAGCGATTCTATGTGTTCGCCGGTTAATAGTCTTATTACACTTTGTTTGTGGTGACAACACAGCAACACGCCATCAGCGACTGGTTGCAAATATCAGACAATTAGCAAATTTAAAGCAATTGTTAGCATGCGTAAGAGGTTAGGGATGGAGGGGAGACCAAACTCAGCAACCAATATGTACACATCACAAAGAGTGTCTCTGCAAAACTGCATGATCAAACATGCGAAATGAGAGTTAATTTGTTAACACAGTCTTTGGTTTTCAAGCCTCAGGACATGAGGAGTTCACGTGTCCGTACCAGGTTGAACCTCATCATCACGACTCTCAGGCTGAGATGCTTCAGACACAGGTTTGTCCTCATTTTCACTGAGCGCTTCTTCGTCTTCTGAGAATTTAATTACAACTGATGTCAGTTCAAAGCAACAGTAGATTACACCAGTAAAAATCTACCACCTCTAACGTTCAGATGTGCTGTGAAGTAAAAAGGAAATATATATTGAGCTTAAGTTCAATCAGAGTTACTGTAATTGTAATATTGTTTTTGACTGATTGTAGTTTGAGAATTACGTCTTAAAACTGAGGAGCTAAACCACATCCAGGACATTGACTTTAACAGGATAAGTGTGGGAGCTTTTGAACCTGGGTTCCATTTGTTTGGATCAAAAAATTAAACATAGTTATACAGTATATAATTAAACACAGTTATATTTTTAAACCAGAAACAAACTAATATTTCTGTTGTTGCTGATTTGTCTCTGTCTTGGTGTCTCTGTCTATTTGTGTTATTTTGTGACTTTCAGTCGTCAATTACATATATATATATATATATATATATATATATATATATATATATATATATATATTTTGCTAGAACAAGTGAATTAAATAATGCATAATTTGTATATAAACTATATCCACAAATGAGACCTAATTTAAACTAACTACAAACACTACGACTGTAACACCACATTGTTTAATTGTTTGTTTAACCACAAATTCTACTCAGCTACGTCTCCTATGAGATACTCACATTTTGTAAGGCAGTTCTTATTTGTGCCGTTCACCTCTGAACATGGACCTGACTCTGTGCACTGCTTCCTGTTTGCGTACAAGATGTTGGAGAATGGAAATGGGGAGAACGACTGCACTAGCGAGGGCTGCAGACTGGGGAAAGCTAGGCTACGTACTAATTGGCCATATGGTCGATTGGGTGACAAGACAAGAGGAAAACACATTTGCTGAGAGGCCTGACTGAGACTGATCATTAATTACGAGTTGGGCAATCTGTCAGAACCGTGATGTTTTATTTTACACACGAACACAAACCCTTCCCTCACGCCTGTTTGCTGTTTTGACTTAAATAATCCTTTGGGTCATCGCGGATCGATTGCTTACAATGTGAATCAGCGGCTCAGGATGGTGACTGGGTTTGTTCTGAGTCTGACCCAGATGTCTGCATTACAGAGCTGTGCAGCTGCAGCCGGGCACTCGGGGTCAGTCAAGCATGTCTTGTATCCATTATGTGAAGAGGGATTAAAACAAAGCACAGCTGAAAACTCTGGGTGCTCTGCTTTGGCAGTGACTTTTAGGGAAACTGAACATGGCGATTCAAATTGCTGGTCTATGAGATTATTTGGACTTAAACCTCCAACATGGAGCCACACTGAATGATGGGTGGTGACTTGACCTTTGAGCTGTGGATCCCTCCATCTTTATCGGTCTGTCTGTCTGCAGCCTCATTACAATGTAACACATTTTATCTGCTGCTGATGTTTGTTATTTACTCTCTCCTGGGTTAATCATTATCATTAGTTGGTCATGTATGAAGAAGAATAAAGACAACAGGAAAAACTGATACCTTTTGGGTTCAGGTAATCTTCCTCTCTTTTAAAGATCTTCACATAATTTAAAATATATTCTGCATTAGAAACAAATCTTATATGGATAGGTTCTGATCATACATATATATAAAGATGACAGGATGTAGAATAATCAGAACAAACGTGTATGATGGACTTAACAATGCCTGTGTTTGTTCTGTTCAGTAATTTGAGTTTAATTTTAAGTGGGAAAGTTTTTTTTGCAGTCCATTTTAAGATTTTTGTTTTGTATAAAAGAACAAATTCATAAACAGTTGTGAATTTAAAGAATGCATCAGCTTCTTCATGAGACTGGTGAGCAGTGGTGAAACTGTTGTGGTGGAAAAATGCTTATGCTAACACACGGTTTATGCTAACATGCTCATCACTACGGCAACAGATCAGGCAGATATTGCTAACGATGTCTACGTTGTTACATCATTTGGCACGTGTGCCCTCAATCGTAATCATTGGAAAACGCTCACTGAGGAGGCATCTTTCTCCTCTGTGTTTCTGGCATCTGACCTTTCATTTTGGCGTCTCCAGGGCTCCTGTGTCCCATCTGGATCCCGTTCTCCTGGTGCTGCTGGTCATTGATGGACATGTTGGCTAAGGAGGTGCTCATGGTGTCTCCGGAGCTGTAGCTGTTAGAGGCGTTGTTCACGTAGTCCATTGCCAGTTGCAGATCAGGCTGCAAAAGAGCACAACCCAAAGTCAGTGTCCCAGGATGTGTCATCACATCACTGCTCTCAAACATGTCTAGCACAAGGCCTGGGATTAAATTAAAAATTAAAACTGATGATGGCGTACTTCACGGACACTGTGTCTTCCGGTGTGTGCAACCAGAAATATAAACAGACGCTGTGTCTGTAAAAAGCAGTTATTTATACATCCTGACGTGGGCTGACGACGCTTCATGTTACAGCCTGACTGATAAAAATAGTCTGTAATGCTCATGTGCATGACGGTGACAAGCTGCACTTTCTAAATGACCGTGACTACAACCCTGCTCAGCCTGGGGCAAAGTTTAAAAAATGGCCTGTATTCATCTGCTGTGGGCTCTCGATACTTCTTTAAGATGCTGATACTACCCTTCATACCACAGGAAGTCAGAGTTACAGTCCTGACATTAGATTTAACATTTACTTCCTGTGGTAACAAAGTGGATCACGTCAGATTAAAGTCTCTCTGTCACATCAGCAGTTTTAATTTTTATTTATTATTATTTTATTATTATTTATTATTATCATTTTCATCCTCATGATCAAGATGGTTTAATCTGTCAAAGTCTGTAGTTACTGAAACAGTAACAGTTTATACAAAAGTATACTACACAATTATCATGGTACAAAATAATATTTGAGCTGCTTTGTTTATATGGAAAAAACTTTCCATAAATATTAGTGAAGGAAAGTAGCACGGTAGATTGAATTAATAACATCACATGAGAAGGTAATAAATATCTTTTTGGCTCATCATCTCATACAACATAGCATCTTGTTGAGATCAGTGACTGTAAATCTCATCTTCACTTTATCCAGCACAAATGACAAAAGATATCCTGGGTACCAGCTGTAGCCAGGTACACTGTACACTGTACCCAGTGTTGGATTTTAAGCGTCTACAAGTTCCCTTTTAAATTGTTGTTTGAGGCCGAAAGAGGAAAAGTGGATCGGATGTTGGTCAGACATTCCTGAAAATGAGACTGTGAATACGAGAGACTGAAATGACTGTGGAGTAGAGATACGGTTTCTTGGGTTTGAAAGGTGCCGGTTGGTTCCTCAGGGCATTGAATCAGGAGATCAGGAGGAGATGGACATTGACTACCTGCTGCCACTGAGATAAATACCTGAAAAGGTTTGGACCGCTCGTCTCGGCTTCTCACATTTATCTTGTGAACGATGCAAGGAACTCTGAGTCTGTGGTCACTAAGAGCCACTGGACCAAAGCATCACTGTTACACTTCCTGCACCTTTGGACCTCTTCAGGCTTTTCTTTAACATAACTCAACGCTGTGACGCCAGCCACGTAAAGGTCTCTTTACGGGCAGCGATGCCTTAATGGTTGCTGTGGTCACTCCACTCTATAAAACCCCCTCTGCAACCACAATGGGCTCAGCTATGTGACCTCCTCCCATGTCCCTTCATATCTCTTGACCCTGGCTTGTTTAAACAACACTCGGCACAAACGTCAACGGGACACAGAGTCAACTAGATTGACCTCAGATACATTTACACAGAAATCTGGTAGCACTGAGTATTTTATTTATTGTTGACAAATCCCATGAAAACATTCAAACCAAAGCACCATCTGTGAATCCACTGACTGAGAGCTGCACTGTACAGAAACCATTAAAAACACGAGTCAGTGTTGCACTGGACAATACGAATGCTCGTCGCCCCAACACACTAGTTCATTTTGACCGAATCCCAGTTAAAAGTTAAAATAGACAGAATTAATCCACCACTGAAAATAGTCCCCAGCAAATGCATTACTTCTTCCTGTTTGACCATCTGCTAAAAATCTAATCAACCTATTAAATAACCAACTATTATGGGAAATTATTGAGACTTTCAAAAGACTAAACTTGATACTTGTAAACTCACAGTGTGGGCTGATATTTTTTAAGCCTTGTTAGCCAGTTTACGCTTTGTAGTATTTGTTACTTTGGCACATGAGCAGCTGCTGTTAGTAGCAGGTTGTAGTAGTTGTTATTTCTGTTGTTAACTGACTTACAACAACCTGTGCAGCTGCTGCGCTGATTCCTTCAAAGGTCCTCGACATTTTCGTGGCCCTGTCTTTTGTCATTTTTCCGGCACTGATGCAGGAACATGATGCCCCCATTTTTAATCTTAATCTTAATCTCAGTCCTGCACAGAAGACTCTAAACCGTTTGGTTCAAACAGTGAAGCAGTCGTCAGTTGGCGTGACACCAGACCAGTCTGCTGGAAAGATGAGAAGCAGTGATTCCTGGGTCTAAACCAGGCCGAGCTCCGAGCTGCAGGATGGAGACACACACACTGATGCACTGCCGTTTGTTTGTTTGTTTATTATTGGGTTTGTGAAGGAAATATAAAGTTAATATATATTAAAAGTGCATTTTAGAAATGGGAGCTGTTCAGTAAGTTATAAATAGCAGAGTGACACTTGTATGTCCCCATAGAAAATCTGATGAATAGCTCACTCTCAGGCCTCTCTCTCTGTCTCTCTCTCTCTTATTCTCTCTCTCTCTCTCTCTCTCACACACACACACACAGACACACTGCTCCCGGACAAAACTCCCATTGTAGCATTACACATGACAGAATCTAAACAAGAACAAAGCTGCAGCCGTGCCAGCGAAGACGATCGCTACAGAGGGCGTTTACTCTGCATCCGGGAGCTCAGGCAGTTGGAGACAAACAAGCTCGACACTGATAAGAGTCGATCCTTCAGCTAATAATTACACATGAGGAGGAAACGTTGTGGTGTTTGTGTTGTTGTATCTCACAAGTTAGTTTAATGCACAACAAGATTTTTTAAACCTCTACTGGTTCTTTGCTTATTGTGTCGAAGGCAGGACCAGACCCTCTCTGGGACAAAAAACACACAAATTTTACCTGCTGCAGAAAAGAAAAGGGGGCGTGACAGCAGCTTTTCGTTGCTGCTACACGATGGGGAAAGTCTGTTGCTGCAGCCGGCCTCTCAGGGCCGTGTGAAAATGTGATTTTGGCACAGGGCTCCTCCGCCTCGGCGAGGGGATCGGTCAACATATTGACACAGCTCCAGGAGTAAAACACGCACAGTCTTTTTTATCTGAAGTAGAACATGTTGCTCCAAAGTGCAGGAGCAAAATATAGAAATAGACCTTTTGGAGTTTTGTCTCGAAAGTGTGTTTCTGAAATGGAGTCCAGAGCAGGTTCATCTTTAGTTTGCTTCACAAACACATGGGTGTGTATTTACAATGAAGGGATGGTCACACACAAATGTTTTAAAAGGGGCTGAGTTGCACTATGGGAAATGTAGATTAGATTAAGCGTTTCTGTGAATTATTCATAATATGTCACTCACAGGATCTTAGAGAATGACAGACTATTATTCTATTAATATTAATATTCTCACATTTCAGACACTAGAACCAGAGAAGTTTTGGCTTTAAATCATAAATCTGTTGATGTCTGGTTTTCTGTTTTCTGCTGCTTTTTTCACATTTAACCAAATTTTATCTTATTTCATTTTGGGTTTGTGCACATGAGGAAATTTGAACACTTTGCCTCCAAACCAATGAAAGAAATCATTTACAGATTAAATGAATATTGAACATATTAGTGGCAGTCGCACATAAATTGATGGTTGCAGCTTTGATCTGAGGTGTTTGAGGAAGTGGAGACTTTAAATCGTAACAACATTTATCACCTGAGACAAAGAAACAAGACACTGGACCCACAAAACAATTTGACCTTAAAAAAAAAAACATTTAAAGGATTAATCTATATATATAATTTTTTTGTTTTCATTTGATTTAATTTTGCCTCCTAAAATATATTTAATTTGTGTTAAACTTAACTATTGGCAGCTTTGGGAAGATTTCATCACTATTATATTATAATGATAATTACTATGATAATAATAAATATAATCAACACAGAATCCAACTGAAGCTTTAAAGATGATATCTGCAGAAATGCTTCAGCATTTCTTCTTCATAAATGAATTTCACCTCATGGCGTCAAAACCAGAGCGGTTTGTGTGATGTTGTTCTGCTCGGCCTGTTCAGCAGCTTCAGCTCAGAGACCAGGATGCTGCTCTCATGCTCTGTTGCTTCTGTATCTCTGACCTACTTTCCTCATCACTGTGTGCTCTCCCTGCCTCCACGGCCCAACTACCTCCTCTAATGTGGTTCCCTGCAGTGGAGCAACGAGGGTTGAGATGTTTACACTTTTTCAGGTGGGGATCATCCTGCTCAACCGACTACAAATGCACATGTTGAGGAGCTGAGCAAAATCACATCAGTGGAATATCTTCTGTGCTCACCACACCCTGCTACTTTTCCACAAATCCTCCTTTCACCTTGAACATCCACATAAAACCTGAAATATCTCTTATTCAACCAATGCTGGACTTTAAGGTGCAGATGAACAAAAACAGAGTCTCAAACTCTTCGACACCATGAGGAATCCTGCTCGTGTTTTTATGTTAAGTAATCAGAGGCTCCTGCTGCTACAAGTGTCAGTGTGTACACAAGACACACACACACACACACACACACACACACACACAGGTCTACCAGAGCAACGAGCCAGAGTCCTCCATCAGCATGGTGCCAATTAACTGAGTAGAAGAATGTGGTTTAAATCCCTCTGTGGCATTTCTTCTCTTTAACGAGATGCAGCCTGAACAGCCTCTTTTGTTGAAAGTTTCACTTCTGTCAGGTCTGTGCTGTTTTTCATCACTCTGCACATCAAAAAATATACACAAAGTGTACTATTTTATAACTGCAGGAACCAGGGAGTTGATTTATTTTTGCACAAGGTGACATCTTCACTTTGTTTCAACATCACTGTTGTGGATGACTGTTCATGAAGTCTGAAGCCAAATTCAGTTGGTGACTGTTTTGGAGGCTTGATACGACCATTAGTCAGAAGATAAAACCACAAACAAACATGTTTCGGATTTCATTTTGATTTCCTCTCAGGTTTAGTTTGATTTGATTTTTTGACAATGTAATGAAACATTATTTGACTGCAATTAATTCAAAGTCCTGACAAATACCTGTCAGGTGCTAAAATGCCACGACTTAAAACGCTCATGTTTTTTCACGGTTTCATGCGTCATGTGCAGCGCGTTTCTCCAGAAACAACTCGTGCCAAAAGCGCAGCAGAAAGTTGTCTGCGTCGGTCAAACCAGCAGCTAAAATGACACAGCCTTGTTTCTCATTTCTTTCAGCAGAAGCTTCAGCTGCAATTACAGACTTCAACACGCCCCCACCTCCTCCACCCTCCATCTCCTCCATCCTCCACCTCCAATCGATGTAACGAGGGCGCGCGAGAGAAACCCACGGGAATGGAAAGAGGTGTGTCCTCTTTCCATCGGAGCGGAGCCTCTTTGCGGTCCTTCAGACCGCAGGTGACATTACACCTCTATTGTTTCATTTGGTTTCACCGTCAGAGGGTTGTCCTGAATCTCCACGGGATCAGATCCGCTGAGCTCGGCGGCTTATTGAAGACCCGTATGTGTCAGATCAGCGGCCGGTGCCGTGTGGCGCTGCGCGGTGCGGACCCTCAGAAATGGGCTTGGCAATTGCGCACAAGTGCCGCATCTTTCCGATTCCCCACATCCATCTGCTCCCCGAGTATAAAGATACAGGAACGAGCTCAGCGCAGCGGGGGTTCGTGTCTGCGCTGGTTTCACTGCGCAGGAGAGAGAAACCGCTCAGGCCCGAGGCTTTAAGAAAACAGGCGAAAGATCCAGAACACGTTCACACAGTGCGCGCGAAGCAGACGACACAAAGACGAGAAGTGGAGTAAACACCCGCCTCCTCCACTGAACCTTTAATTAATGAGATTATAAATATTGTGGCGGATTAGAAACAGTACCGCGGCGCAGGACGCAGGTCGCCAGGATGGAGACATGTTTTTCATAAGAAAATATGCAGAGACAAGGCTGCAGCGACCATGATGGTGATGGGGATGATATATTCATCATCACCATGGTGGCTGCTACAAAACCACGTTCACTGTATAATAATAATAATAATAATAATAATAATAATAATAATAATAATAATAATAACAATAAAAAAAATAAGAAATTAAAACAGTGAAAAGCGTCGCTGACAGTAAAACAAACGCGTTTTATTTCATGTGCGCGTTGTTTCTGTCCACGCAGCGCTCAGGCCCAACCTCTCCCTCCTCAGGAGCCGCAAAAATATAACAAGTGAGGAGAGAAAATGCCGACGGAGCCGCTGAAGACGCTCCGGAGGCTCCGCTCTGAGTCTGCGGACGCGCAGGTCCTCGATTTGGGAAGAAAACGCGGAGATGTTCGGTTTTTCTTACCTGAGCGCAGACGGCGGTGTTGTCTCTTCAGCGGCGGTCGGTCACCGGGCACACACACACACACACACACACACACACACACACACACACACACACACACACACACACACACACACACACACACACACACACACACACACAACTGTGTGTGTATTTTCGCAGCAGTGCTGCTGCAGGCCGGAGGGGGCGCTGTGGAGCAGAGCAGTGTCCTGAAATGCAACCTGTCTGCTGCGGCCGCAAACAAAGAGGCGCAAACACACACACACACACACACACACACACACACACACTAATAATAACAATAATGAATAAAATACACATCATAAATTAGTGACACAAACACATGAACAAAACTCGACGTTTATTTTCTCCAGTAAAAGGAAAATCCTTCCTGAAAAAAATGTGAAACTATCAAAATAAAAGTCCTTGTTTCTCTCACTGACAGAAACGTCAGGATAATTTTCAGTAACCATGACAACACAATTAACTGCCATGGGAATAATTTGAACATATGTGAGGAAACTGAGTGAATTATTCATTATTTATTATTTACACATGTAACTTCACCGTGAGTAGTTGGTGAGTCTGATGCTTCTTCATGTGACGCTGTTGCAGTGCGAAGTAAAATTATAAAGTGCAGGACTTTTTTAACCAGTGGGGGCCGCTGTTTCATTAATTCTTACCACTGAACACGCATGTTGATGTTTCAGGCTTTAAATAATGTATTTAAATGTTGAAGGTATTTTAAAGTAAAAATAATCAATCAATAAATATGTCATTATTGAATTACCACAGTTCAATTCAATTTTTTTATTTGTTAAAGAAGCTCTGAACTAGTGTTTACAGCTGATTGCTCATCTTCATTGGGGGAAATACATATAACAGAAAATTGATAAAAACATTGGAAATGAGCATTATTAATATTGTTGTTATTGTTATTGTGTTTATATTTTATGTGACTTAAACAACAGAGTCTAAGTGTCATCACCTTCCCTGGATGTTTCTGAACAATTTACCTCTTTGGTAATGAATTTAGTCTGAGAAGCTAAACTTTATTAAGTAACACTTATTTTTTTTAAAGGTGTTTTTTTGGCTATTTTGCCTTTATTGATAGGTGTAAGAGATGGTAGACAGGACGGTGGAGAGAACAGTAGGGCAATGACACAGCAAACGATCGTCACAGCCGATATTCAAACTGGCGATCGCACAGATTGTGTCAGATTGTGTAGTCGCACTAACCACTGGTGATCTGGGCGCTGCAGTCAAACGTTGTTGTAAAATTTTACATGAGATTTCAGTGTTTGTGTTTAATGACAATACAGCTGTTTAAAAAAAGATATTTACATCATGTTGCATTTTAATCAAACTGAAGGTGGAATAAAACCTGAATTAAGCTTCTAAAGTGTTGGCTGTTGTATAAGCTGCAGTAAGAGACCAATGCTGTCGCCACACAAAAGGTCGAGCCTTGGCACATAAAAACTTCAGGCTCGGGAGAATAAACACTGCGCCCTTGTGCCGTTGGTCTTTCATGGATCTGCCCGCGGCCTCACACTGTTGCACGCCGGGCGCTAACTTTCACACTAAGTTGAGAAAAACCATTCAGCTCCGTGAAACAGCAGTGGAATTATTGACGCTCAGATTTAGTTTGAGAACTGAAGCTCTGTGTTGGCAGAGACTTGATCCTTTGTGTCGTCTTTCTCTTTTTCTGCTCATTGGAAACGTGCCCATAGCAACAGCTGCCACTCTCTGTGTGGCTGAAGATGGTTTGGTTTTATCCTGTGGTGGAGTTCACTGAGGGCCAGGTGCTGCCGTGGGATTCCTCCTGGATCAAAATCTCTCTTTACACGGCTCTTAAACCCCCAGTGTGTTGGCAGTCTGTTACCTGGAGCACAACATTTCTTTTTTCTCTCCGATCACTGAAGGATGAAGGCTGACTTTCAGTTTTCATCTTGCAGCTCCACTACATAGTAAAGTTATTGTGACAGTGTTGTAACGCAACAGCACAAACACTGAGGTTTTTTAACTAACAATCCTGATTCAGCTGCGTGAAGTTAAAGGTTTTCACTGTATTTATTGTTTGTTGGTTGAATATTGATGAGAAGTTCCTGCTGTGGGAAGATTTTCCTTTGTCAATTATAAATAAACTGAACAATAAAATAAAACATTTTAAGGTTCATCTGAGATGTGACCACATGTTGTGTCTTCAGTGAAAATCATAAATGATTCAGAGATTAAGATGTTTGTTGTTCAGCTCAGCTGATGTATTTTTAAAGCAAAGACTTGAGTTCAGTTCATCGCCTGCTCCACATCGGTCCAGACGTGTTCAGATACTTGAATCAAATTTTCTGCTTTTGTTTGATGCACAGTCAGATTCTGTTTTCAGTCACTAAGCTTCAACACAGAGCAAGTTCAGACTTCATTTTTAAATATTTGAATGATGCATTTGAGTCTAACTGCTGCTGTTCTCACGCTGATCGTCACCAGACACTTGGTAAGTTGATCTTAACCTTCGTTCATGTTCCTGCCATGTTTTTAATGTGTCAAGTTAAATCTATGCATCGTCACAATGAAGATGTTTACAGACTCCGACGCCGTCTCATTTTCCTCAGGTCGACTCGACTCATCCAGATTGTTTCATTGTTGTTCATCTGCTGAAGAAGGAGACCGAGTGTAAAGTGAAGGTTCAGACTGAAGCTGCGGCATCTCTCATTAATAAAACTGCAGGTAGTTGCTGCTTTACGTCATAGGAAATATCCACGTTAAACGTAACTCTGACTCTGATGTTTCTATGTCACAGGTTGTGTGACGGAGTGGGACGGAATGAACTGCTGGCCGATGACGTCCAAAGGAAAAGTCGTTTCTGTGCAGTGTCCTCCACTGCTGCTCAAACCTCAGACTCCTCCAGGTGATTGAATTGACCGTAGTTTTTTTTTTTTTTTTTTTTAGGATTTTATGTTTCATCATAGAGCAACTGCAGTCAAATGTGGAGGTAGATTTTCTCTCAGATTAAAGTCATACATTTAAAGAAAAAAATATAGGACTAGGTTGGCTCGTGGGACTCCCGAGGCAGCTGACGGGTACCAGCAGGCCAAGCGATGCGTGGCCTGGACAGTCGTGAAGGCAAAAACTCAGGTGTGGGAGGAGAAGAAATTCCGGTGTCTCAGGAGAGGAAAGCGCCGCAGCGTCCACACTGATCTTAGTGTGGATGGGGAGCTGCTGACCGCAACTGAGAAAGTAGTCGGGCAGTGGAAAGAATACTTCGAGGATCTCCTCAATGCTACCAACACGTATTCCGAGGAGGAACCAGAGTCGTGCTCAGAGGTGGATTCTCCCATCACGGGGGCTGAGGTCGCCAGTTAAGCTGCTCTGCAGCGGCAGCACCCGGGGGTGGATGAGATCCGCCCCGAGTACCTTAAAGCTGTGGATGTTGTAGGGCTGTCTAGGGTGACACGTCTCTGCAGCATTGTGTGGACAACGGGGACAGTGCCTCAGGAACGGCAGACTGGGGTGGTGGTTCCCGTCTTTAAGAACGGAGACCAGAGGGTGTGTTCCAACTATAGGGGAATCACACTCCTCAGCCTGGGAAAGTTTACACCAGGATACCAGAGAAGAGAGCTCAGCTGATTGTCGAACCTCGGATTCAGGAGGAACAATACGGTTTTCTGCAGTAGCGTTTCCTTGTTGGTAAATCTGACTAGTTTGTTTTTGATCAAGTTGAGCACTGCAGGAATAATAGGCTACAGCACAGGCATGGGAGTCTCAGAGAATATTCAACATCTTTTCTCATAAATTTATGATTTACATTTCTTGAGTGTTATCCTTTTTTCTGGCTCTACAAAAGGCAACATCCTTTCTGACGTTGTGTATAACACTGGAGCCGAGAGGGTAGATAGATAGATAGATTTATTTATCCCAACGGGAAATTAAGGGTAGATTAACAGGTAAAACTACCACATCTAAAAGAAAAAATATGTTTCTTTTAGATATTACTAGAGATCATTTTCTAGGACCAGCAGATCTCAGCTGCAGTTTGAACTTTTAGTTTTTTATGTTTTCTTCTCAGTTCTCATCTCCAGGACCTGCACAGACCAAGGATGGAGCAGACCCAGTTTACCTTATTACAAAGCCTGTCACTATGAAGCTTATGAACAGGATGAAGATATTGGCAAAGAGGTACAGCACATACAGATGTGTAGTGTCTCCCTCTGAGGTAACCTATGATTTGTGTATTTGTGCCTCAATGTGACCGTTGAATATTTCATTTTTCTCTCTAGAAAAATTACTTCGACATCCTGAGGCTGATTTACAGCGTTGGGTACGGAGCATCTCTGGCTGCTCTCATTGTTGCTCTTCTGATTTTCTGCTGCTTCAGGTTCATTGAAAATGTTTGAATAAAAACTTAAAAATTTTATGTATATTAGTATCTCAGCTGACTCACTAATCTACACCAAACAATGAGGGTCTCAACCAAGGAAGAAGAAAGAGCACCTCTAAAGAGAATCAGTTGATGTTTGCTAGCGACGATCATGTGCTTACTGATCCTCTTTGTTCCAGGAAGCTCCTCTGCACGCGTAACTACATCCACCTCCACCTGTTTGTGACCTTCATGCTCCGAAGTCTTGCTGTGTTCATCAAAGATGCAGTACTGTTTGAAGACAAAAGCACGGACCACTGCACCATGTCCACAGTCAGGCAGAAACAGATTCAACACAACAACACACTCTGTTCAAAAAATGTAGCTTTTTAAATCATGAATATTTTTTAGTTTTGGACTTTTGTTCAGAATCAAAATCACTGATGAAAATGTTTTTTCTTGAGTTAAGTTAAGTAAATCTTAGTCTTTCCTTACAGCTTCAGTGCAAAGCAGCCGTGACCTTGTTCCACTTCTGCGTCTTGTGTAACTTCTCGTGGCTGCTGGTGGAGGGTTTGTACCTGCAGACGCTGCTACTGTTTGTCTTCACTCAAACCAGGAAGCTCCTCTGGATCTATGTTGTCATTGGTTGGGGTACGTTGTGCATTTGTGTTTAATCACCTACATGTTACTCTGCTCATCTGATCTGATTTTTACAGGTACACCGACTGTGATGATTGTAATCTGGGCCCTCATGAAAAAACAGCTGGAAGACGAGGGGTCAGTAAAAATGTAAAACACATTTACTCTGAATGATTCTGGTTTTTATGCAGGATTCTCTTTCTGTATCTCAGGTGCTGGGATAATCTGGAGAGCCGCCTGTGGTGGATTATCAAGATTCCCATCCTGCTCTCCATCTTTGTGAGAAATCTTAATCTCTGATTGTAAACTGAAATATTTTTATGTATTAGAGAATAAATCTGACATTATTATTATACTATTATAATTTATATTATTTATGTTAACAATAACACTGATTTTTTATTCTTTATACCAGTGGGGTGGGTGGGGGGGTTCTCATCCAGGCTCGGTCACTTTCCTGCTGCCGGGTGTGTGAATCAGGTTGGTCTGGGTCAAGCTCCTGTATCCTGTTTTTTCTCTAAATGAACCTGTATGAAAGGATTTTTTGTAAAAACAAACAAATCGAAATTTCATTCATTTTCTCCAAAGTTGTATCCGGTCACATCTGTGCGTCGCTTGTCACCAGATCAGCGCTGTGACATTCACACTGCAGCCTTGGACCCGGTGGGATGTGTTTTAATGACTGGTGTCGAGAACCAATCACAATCGATAAATAAGAAGGTAAAACCAGAGCCACGGAGAGAGAATGTAACCTGTAATGTAACTCTGGGTACAACAACACTGACTGGACGGAGCCAGTGACGGAGCAGCCTCAGGTCACCTGCTTGTCAAAAGTTTAAGGACCGACATCAATTAGTCAGCGCCCGCGACCAGAAGTGGATTTATTTACACAGAAAGACATTAACCAAACACATCTCATTTTCAATAAATGCCGACAGAATACACACAAGTCGCAACACTGTAATAATAATCGATTCTGGTCAAATATAAATTTGCATTAATTCATGTTTAACAGGGAGGTAGCGTTGTTAACGGGGGCGGCGCCGCAGCGCCCCGACAACAACGGTGGTGAGCTACATGAAATCAGCCCAAATGACAAGCGAACCAGGGGGCGTGAAATACCGCACCTGTCAATCACTGACGTGGTCAACCCGCTGCTGAATGGTCAGAACCGACTGGCCTGTGAGCTGAACGAGTTTAGCCCAAAACGGTCAGTAATGTGCTGGTAAATGACGAGGGGACGATCCACGACAACATTTACACCCGGAACAGAGCAGGTTGGATGAGCTCGGGCTGCGTCAATTAGCCCATTTAGAGATTCTCTGTGTTTTTCATGTAGCCGAACTATTTGTGTTGTTTCCACTTTAGGTTTCACTAAAACTTCGAACAGTCTTTTGTAATCTCTTTTATTTAGACTATAACTTTTTCATCTTTTTGTGTAATGCAGGTTGAACTAACCCGCTGATACCAGCCGTCCCTTCATTATACACATAAATGTTGGCTTACCACTTTAGGATAAAGACTGTTTTTGAGGCTATGAGACCTTTTTGAGTCATGACAGAAAACTTTAAATTAACTTCATGTTCTATGATTCATAGATCAACTTCCTGATTTTCCTGAACATCAGTCGCATCATCGTTCAAAAAGCAACGGACACAATCGCGAACCAAAGTGACACTCAGCTGTTCAGGTAACATCTATTTATTCACCTGTGCTTTGTTTCTTCTCTTTCTAATTTAACCTTCTTCCTCTATCCTCTGCTGCCCCCTGCAGGAGACTGTTTCACTCCACTCTCCTCCTCATCCCTCTGTTCGGGCTTCACTATGTGGTGTTCGCCCTGTTTCCAGACCATGTGGGCACAGGACCACGACTCTACCTGGAATTAGTTTTAGGCTCCTTCCAGGTGACAGATCATCACAAAACTGAACCATCACAGTCCTGTCGATGAGCATTAATGTGCTTTTAGTAAACAATGCTTCTCAAGCTAAAACATCAAACCTCTGCTGAAGACTGACTGTTTTTTAGATTTTTTTATTATTATTATTTAACTGATGAAGAAATGAGATGAAACTACAGCAGCTGTCTCATCTTACTTATCTGTTGTGACAGGGTTTGATCGTCGCTGTGTTGTACTGCTTCCTGAACGGAGAGGTGAGAGCTGCTGCTTCATGTGAACCTGTTTTATCGAACTTAACAGCAGTAAAGTTAATGATGAACTCATCATTACATTATCATCTTTTAGGTGCAAAAAGAAATCCAGAAGTTGTTAAAAAGCTGCCGATCAGAGACAAACACCAATGCCATCAATCTGCCATTGCAAGACGACGTTCCTTAAGTTCAGAAGAAAGAGAATAATTGACTTAGTTTTCACACTATTGTTTGGTTAATATTAATTCTGTTCAGACAACACTACACTGTTTTGGCTGGTTATTTTTTAGTGTGATTAGGTTATAAAAGCTATATACTTGTTGTGTCATGATATCATATCACTAAATTCATACAAAGCTTTGTGAACAATGTTGTTTTGTAGCTATTGAAACTTCTTCAAAACACAAACTATCTCAAATATCACATCACAAGTTAAACTAATTCATTATTTTAAATCTTTGTGTATGTAATTGTTATAATAAATCATATTTACATTAGAGTTTGTTAATTTACTTTTTAAATAGTATTAATAGTTTTTGAAATTGGGTGTGTGCCGAACTTGCGAGGGAAAGTTGTCTTGCCAGAGCATTGGGGACATGTGCTGCAACACAAGAAGCCTTGCTTCATCTGCATTCATCAGGTTGTGAATCTACAAATAACAATTAAAAATTAACTTGTCTTTATTTCTTTGCAGAGAGAATAAATTGAACTGTTGCTCAGCAAGTTGTCCAGCTAGTGTATGATTTTCAGTGCCACTTGTCAGTGAGGTTAAGATCTGAATAACAATAGCAATATTTTTTAAGGATGATTTAAAAAGAAATATTTCATTTTATTTTGCTGTGGTTTATTTAACATACTGGTCTTGAGCATTTAAAAGCTCTGCTCAATTAACTTGACTGAAATTTGTTTCAGTTTGTGTTTGAGAGGAAAACAAGCTGATAAAATACATGTATATTTACATGTATATTTAGTTGCTGAAAAATAACATGCCTTGTGCCTAGTGAGGATGCTTGGGTGTCTGTAACTTTATAGGGATACATAGGAGCTGTTGTTGTGTCAATCAGGAGAATCTGCTAAATTACCACCTGTTACGGCCTGTGGGCCGATACATATTGTTTGCCTGTGTTGTGTGTGTGTGTGTGTGTGTTTCCTCTCTCTCCATCTCAGAGGCATAGGTGGCTGCCCCTCCTCCACCTTGCAGTGGGTCCCAATGTCCCAATCAGAGGTGCTGCTGCAGTGCTGTCCTGTCTCCCCCTCTCATAGGTCTAGGTGGATGCTCCTTCTTGGCTCGCAGGAGTTTACAATCCCCTAATTAGCAGCCAAGGTTAAAAGAGAGAGAAAGCCAGTGCTTGGCCTCTTTGAGCCACAGTGCAGCTGGTGAGCGTTGTTGGCGTCTGAGTAAGTTAACTCCCTTTCAGTGGAAAGGTGAGGGTGATTAGTGCAGTGAGCATAATAATATTTAAGTCTTGTGTTTGAATTTGGTTCCTGGTCTCTTGGGCAGGCCAGCGTTGTCAGTTTGATTTATGGTCCTGGTATCTTTTGCAGACCAGTGCCTTTATTTCATTCTGATTTGTTTATCATTATCCAATAAACACATTGTTTTATTTTAACCACGATCCTGTCTCCTTGCCCTCTCTTTCTGTGATCAATCCTGGAAACTATTTATCTTTTGTTACTCCCTTCATCCCCTATAACCTGGGGACGTAACACTACCCTTTGTCTGAGGACACTGTTCGTGGCACCCTGCTGATAATTCTTCACCATTCTATCCCCTCATTCCAGAATAATTGCCAACTTGAGTGAAGAAATCAAGGAGATCATCTTCAAGATGTTGCCAAATATCTCTGAAGACCTCCAATGGCAGATGATCTCAGGGCTCTGGTTTGGAGTTAAAAAAAGATTTAAACTATGTACAGCAGGAAGACATTGCTGGTCTGTTGTAAGGGCTATTTGTAAAGTTTGTTGTAAATTTAATTTGCTAGTTATGAGTAACTTTGTCTGATTGACTTAAGTGTTTGTTTTATTTAGATTAGAGTTTGTGATATTCTTTGTTGATTATTTGTTTAGGATATTTAGATTTGTATAACTATATATTTTGGTTTATTTTTTGGTAATTGGGTCACACTGTGGACACCTGTTACTTAGGTAGGAAGGCACCTTGAGGACCAGCATGCACCTGGGTGGGCACATGGTTTTTTACCAGCGCAAGGGAGACACCAGCAGCCATGATTTTCTTTTTTTTTTTTTTTTTTTTTTTTTTTTTTTATTAATTTTGAAATAAATCATAACAACACAAGAATCTGGATTGGACATTTATCATCTTTTGCCTGCGTTAAACCGCATCATCACAGTGCATCAGTGGCCTTTTGATTTAAAGTTTAACTTGTTTTTACTGGACAAATGGCCACTACACCTGTCATTCAGTTCACAAAACTCCTGAATGCCTTCAAATTAGGTAATGTATGTCTAATTCAGTGTGGCATTTAATGATTATACATCAATACTTGTACTCATATGTGCTGGTACTACCATATGTGCTAATTTAGCCAGAAACATTCTTGTACCATGGGCCACATGTAATAACATAAAATCTTTCAGTATTTTGTCAATTTTAATTAACATTTTAAATTGGATTTCATGTTATATGAATTTATATATTGTAACTCAGCTGCTACTTAGACAAAAATGACCCACCGAACATGAAGGCTCAGGGCAGGTAATAAAAATTTCAGTTGGGGTGTAATGTGTCTTGAGAAAAAAGTTTCAAGACACATTACAAAAAACACATTAATCATTCAAACAAAAATACAACATCCTTAAAAATATTTTCTCAGATCACTCTGCCTATACGCTTTACCTTACTATCACCTTATGTTAGAAAAGTCAAACTACCCCTTTTAGACTACAGAATATAGTTTTCCATTCAATCACTAATCGTAGGTTATTCTGATTTGAAGCACTTCATTGGTATCAATCTGGAGAGAAGATCAAAGGCCATCCAAGAAAGTGTGAGTCCAAGAAGACCAGTATGATGGTCCAGTAGAAGTCTACCACAGTGAATACACGTCTCCACTCAAATGACGAAGCTCATGGACTTTTAATGGGGCTTCATTTTTTTTCAGTGAACTCTCCCTGAGTTATTTTTGATTATTGTTTGTTGTTGTTTTAGAATAGCAACACTAGAATAAACCCAGGAAGAAGACTGACGAGCAGCAAGATGACAATCATCTCTCCCTGACTGAGAAGATTCCTGTTTGAATCAGGGCTGCCTACACCTGCTCGGTCAAAAACGAACATGCTTCATCATGCTGTTTTGAAAGGTAAAACGTGGGCCTATGTTACAGAACTCTTCTGAGAGGTAGAACAGGTTTTCCCTTGGACCGTTTTTTTAAGAGGTAAAACATGAACCTCGCAAAACCATTGTAAGAGGTAAAACTGTATTTTTTGAGTATTTTACCAAATGATGCCATTGATACATATTTTCAAAGTTCTTACTGAGGTATAGACAGCAGAGAATTACAGTAAATTTTGACACTAGATGGACCCTGAGAGCACATATGCGTTCCTCTTATTTGTTATAGGTTAAACTCTTATTTGCTCTGTATTTGTCGCCTTTTTAGTTGCTGTTCGATCAAGTTCATGTGGTAAGATAAGACTATGTATGTATGGAAACTGTTACAACTTCTGTTTTATTTTCATGTTTGGTAAGGTCTCTGATATGCAACTTAAGAGTTTTAGTTATATTTATAGTTATTTTTTATTTATTTATTTTTATTTATAGTTAATTATAACTGTGTCTGGCGGACATTATTTAGTAGATTTTTTTTTTTTTTTAATTAGCTACTTTATTTTGAATCTCTTGCTTATTTATCTGGGACATTAACAGTTTTTTTTTTCCCATTACTAATGAATTTTACAGTTGCAGTAATTATGTTGACACTTTCCATTTAAATAAACATTGGTGTGATTTATATCCTTTGTAATTTGGATATTGATTATTTAATATATATTTAAGCTAATTCTGACTGCATTGAGTATTGAGATTTTAGATTCTGAAGTGCTTAGTCACTGTATACCCATCTACCCGAAAAAAAAAAAGTGAAAATTTCAAGTAACTCAGATGTTACTGTAAATCAAAATAATAACTGAAATATACTGCGTTTTATTTTTACTGTAATAGGCTGTCAAACTGTTCAGCAGTATGTGCTGGCATCTCTGCTCCAGCACTTTCCTGTAAATTATTACAGAAATATACTGTATTTCACTAATACAGTAATAAGCTGTAAAATCATTTCACAGTATAAATACTGTAAAATAACTGTTGTAGAGGAGGTTTTATTTCAATGACGTTCCTCTACAGACACTTGTTTTATTTGATGTATTTTACTATTGTCACAATTGGGATCTTTATGGTCTTCGTGTACTCAGACACAGACGCCCCATCAATGATCTCAGGGGCCCCAGGTACAAAGATGAGGCATAAATGAATCTGAGGAGGAATGTGAGTGTGACGCTTTGTAAAGTTAACACTCTGCATTTTGAACTAACGTCAAACTGTCGGGATCAGAATTTGATTAGGAACTTCCAGCAGTGGAGGAGTTAAACAACTGTCACTAAGAGGCAGAAAAAAGAGGGGGGGTCCCTGGTCCCTCCCTTCTCTTCTCTCGTCTCTGAATGGTCTAAACCCACTTGTTCACATGGCACCCTCCCCCCATGAATGTGTGTGTATGAGTGTATGTTGTCTTTGCCTTATATAGTACAGCGTGATCTGGCTGCTCTGCCTCGGTGCTGTGAGATTATACTGCAGTCGAGGTCTGTCCACACAATCCATCTGTCTCCATCCTGTTTTGATAACAAATACATCTCATGCTAAAACACTTTGTGCTTCTCCTAGGCCATCTCTACACTCTTATACCGTCTTATACCGTATCGGGGTTAAGTTATGGCTGTGAACGGGGACAGGATGAATGGAACGACGGACGGTAACTACGACCATGCTCCTCATGACGGTTCCTTCATGTTTACCTCCGAGTCTGTGGGAGAGGGACATCCTGGTGAGTAGGACTTCCTGTCCGTCAGCCAGTTCAGACTGAGTGAAACACTCACTTTTATGTCTCAGTGATCATTGATGACTCTGGGGAATGTGCAGAATCCTGAGCGGTGCAGTCTCACACTTTAGATCATGGCGGTGGATGCCAATCCACGAGAGAAAACCTGCACAGTGATTAGGATTTGATTAAAGTCCAAGAAAAGTTGCACTCAAACTTGAAAACACAAGTTCCTCTGCTGCTTCATAAATGTGCAATCCTCCTAGTAAACAACCCTACAGTAAACCCCACCCAACTCTACCTAAAAGACTGATAATCAAGATGATAATCCATTAGTTTTGGATGAACATGTTTCCTAATATCTCTTTGGTATACAATCCTTGTTTGCTGAAATAGTGATGTTAATCTTCCTCAATACAACTTTCCTTGTTGAAACTCAACAAGATAAAGCCGTCATGATGCTCCCAATTTAGTATTTTTTAGAAAGTATTCATTCTTAAGTGAGGAGTTAGAACAACAATGTCCCCTGCTGTTGATATGCTTACAAATCAAAGGCAGAGTAAAGCTGCTAAAATCATACATCCCAACCCCAAGAATAAGAAAAATGTGAATCTTAAATTTTGTTTAAAACATTTTTAATGTAATTTTTGAAAGCAAAAACTTTGCTTTCAAAAAGCCAGTGGTCAAACAACAGTTTGACCACTGGCTGTTATTTATTACTGAGTAATTAACAATAGTGGTAACAATTTTGATCTGCAAAGTGGCAATAACTTAAATTGTTGATTGAATGAAGAACACTAAAACATACAAGAATCACACAAGTCAAAAGAATAAACTTTAAAGAGTGTTAGTACAGTAGTTAAGGACAGTGTGGTGGTGCTTTGATCTGATTGAGTTACTGTATACCATGTCACACTGGCACAAGCTATTTATAGGCCTGCGTCCTCTAATAGTCCTGATATGATGTGTAGTACTCTAATGTAGCAGCGAAATCTGAGATTTCAGGCTCTGCCCTGATGAGGAATCTGATTCTGCAGCAGCAGGTCACATGAGGAAATGACTCACAATCTTTATCTGCAACACTCATTGCTATCCAGTTTCTAAAACCTGTTTTCTGGTTTTCCAGATAAGATATGCGATCAGATCAGTGATGCTGTGCTGGACGCTCACCTGAAGCAAGACCCTGATGCTAAAGTGGCTTGTGGTGAGGAACACTCTGCTTTCCTGCAGCAGAGAGAAGCAGAACAAACACAAGGGAGATCTGTTTTACCTTGATAAACCTCAGCAATAATGTTTTTTTATGCCTAATAATGATTTATGACAAACTGTTATTATGACGTTTGTACAAGTGGATATTAGACCTCTGGTCACCTGTCAGCAGCAGGATGTTTTTCAACCACAACAACCACAAAGGTTGTTTATGTTGACACTCTGGACCGATAGGTGTACCGGACCACTGTCGTCATGGTTACAATAACTAACAGGGAGTCAAGCTCATGGAAAAGGGTTTGGTCAGGATTTAACACAAAAGCTACTTGGTTAGGTTTAGGGCAAGATCATGTTTTGGGTTATAAGAACTTACCTAAGAATTAATCCTAAGATTAGGAACTTTGTTGTCACAGTTACAGTAATGATAAAAATGTGGTTAATATTGTGAGACACTTCTTTACAAATGAAACGGCGTATTTTTATTTCCTTTGAAAGTCTGTCCATTGTGATCTCCTCCTCCAAAGCCAACATGGTCTTAATTGTCTTTATTCTACATCACCTCATTTCTTCCACTCCCATCATAGTTTACATGACCACTAGAGGTCCCAAACAATCATTTACTTCACAGTAAATGAACAAACTGGATTCTTCAATACATTTAATAACTTTTACTCAGTTGCTGCATGGTGCAACTTATTATAGTCAAAGGCCCTAGCTAAGTATTCTGGGCACTAGAACATGGAACTACCAGTATCACATACACATGTCCCAGTATGTGTGTTCAAAGTCACAGCATCTATTGTAAAATCCCGGGTTTGCAGTTAATCTGTTTCATGGCAGCACCCTCTATCACTGTTGTTTCTGCAATTAAAAATGTAAATGAAAAAACAAAAAGAACATTGTTTTAAAAAAGACAGCTTATGTTGATAAGGATGATGGCGCCCTTAGCAGTGTGGTATCCTGTGTTAAACAGAGACGGTGTGTAAAACAGGCATGGTGCTTCTCTGTGGCGAAATTACATCCTTGGCAAACGTGGACTACCAGAAGGTGGTAAGAGACACCATCCGATACATCGGCTACGACAGCTCCGATAAAGGTGATTTATATAAACAACTTGCTTTGGACCTGATTCTCATGAGTCCAGTCTGCAGCACCACTCAATTAATGTCCCCTCTCTATTTCTCTGTCCAGGCTTTGACTATAAGACGTGTAATGTGCTGGTGGCCCTGGAGCAGCAGTCACCTGATATTGCGCAGGGAGTTCACATTGATCGGCTGGAGAGTGACATTGGGGCAGGAGACCAGGTTGTCTACACAAACACAACAAAAATACTCTCTTTAACAACACGGCCTTACATTTGATTCCATGGTTTAAAAAAATGTCTGAAGAGATGCAACACTCTACAATCAAGAGTCAACCAACATCACAAAGACTTTATCAGTAAAACTGACATATGACAATAAAAACAAAGTGGCATCACAACATGTAATCCTTCTCACTGTGTGTGGACAGGGTCTGATGTTTGGATATGCCACAGATGAGACAGAGGAGTGCATGCCCCTCACCATTGTCCTCGCCCACAAACTGAATGCCAAGATGGCCGAGCTGAGACGGAACAGGACAGTGCCTTGGCTCCGCCCGGACTCCAAGACACAGGTGGGATGCACATTTTATAATCGCCCAACACGAAGAACACCTCAGAAATGATGACAATTTCACAACATCACTGTGTCAAGTCGATTTACAACATTTAACCTTTACTTCATGGCTCTTTACATAGAAAAACCCAACATTTCCACAATGGACAGATTGTGGTGACAAATGAGGAAAAACTCCCTTTTAACAGGAAGAAACCTCAGAGTGGATGCTTTGACCAGTTGGGATGAAAGGAAAACAGAGAAAGAGACGAAACAGAGGAAAGGGAGGGGAGGAGGAAGGGGGAGAAAGAAAAGCAGGAGACCAGGAAGAGACAGTATGTTTAGAAATAGTTGTTGTGGCAAAATGATTTACCTGTAGAAACAAATGTAAAAAGTTTATGCAAATACACATCTTTGACTTTAGGTTAAATTCTTTGATACTGTAAATTTTCAATGGGCAATAGGTAAATAGATTTAATTTGTACCACCTAAATTATGCATTTGCAGTCACTAAATTAATCTGTATTAATGAAATTTAAATGTGAGATTAATTAGTTAAATGTATTTTAATTTATTGACAGCACTATATAATATATCATAACACAATAAACCACCTACAGTAAATCTGCTAAAATCTTCACTCCACCTTCACGCAGGTGACAGTTCATTACACCCAGGAAAATGGTGCCGTAATCCCCAGGAGGGTCCACACCGTGGTGATCTCAGTGCAGCACGACGACTACGTTAGTCTGGAGGAGCAGAAGCAAATCCTGAAGGAGAAGGTGATCAAAGCCGTGGTACCGTCCAGGTACCTGGATGAGAACACCATCTATCACCTGCAGCCCAGTGGACGTTTTGTTATCGGTGGACCACAGGTAAAATGCAAACGTGGTGCAATGAACACACTTTCTGTAAGCCTGAGGTAATTAACCAGAGTTCATAGCTCAACACAAGGTTGCCAAACCAACAACAAACTTGGCACAATAAGAGTAAGCAAGACATTCAGATTAGAAACTTCGTCAGGGGCCCTAGCCACAGAGAGTCCTTCAACGCTATCTGGACCAGGTTTACGTCCAGGGTACTCAACTGTGTGCGACCCACTACAGTTTGCAACATCTTTGAACACTTATAATGTGTTAAATGTCCTAAAATTGGTGTGGAGGATGAAGATGTGGACTCTGACATTGTGTAGGAAACTTTTTGCACTTTTTTAATTTTGAAGATTGTTTGTAGTGTCTGCCAAGGAGAAAAGCCTATTTACCCCAACAGACCCCAACTAACATACCAGCGGAGATCTTTGTCCGGTTCCATTGGGACCTGAATCCCCCCACCCACCCACCGACCCTCAGGCTTCTTATCTAACGAACAGACATGGCGAACTTAAGTCACACCCCTTCCGGTGGACCGACTAGGTCCTTAGATTGGGAGGAAAAAAAAAAAAAAGAATTCCAGTGAATGAATAGATAACAATTATTTTCAGATCCTCTTTAACTTATACCCTGAATTGCATATATCCAGTTTCTAATTTAAATGATAACTATCATTGTGAGTTAAGGATATGTTTGTTGTGTAACTGTTGATTTATCTGCTTCTGAAAACACATAATTGGTTAGATTATAAACTAAACAGTCCCGTAGATGTCATGCCATAAACTTTTCACTGAGTTTCTTTCTCCCTCTCTTCCCGGCTGAAGAGAGAACAAGGAGTAGGTGGATAAAACTGACCAGGTGAGATACTTTCCTAGCTTGCATAGCTAGCTGTTAAGCTAGCTATGCAACCATAGCTAGCTTAACGGCATAGCTAGCTTAACAGCTAGCTATGCAACCTAGGAGTTACTGTCAGAGTTTGATGTAAATTTAGCGAGACAAGCGTTATAGTCCGCTACGTGGTCTCACACTAAACCTAAAGTAACGTTTGCTGCCTGTCACTGAACAGACTCTCTCCATGTCAAACATTATCTTTAACATTCACTAACATCACATGTTAAAACCACGGACTGGAAGTAGGTGTGACTTAGGCTCCCAAGTGCTGCACAAAGTTGAGTTGGAAAGCATGGTGAGATACAGGAGTGAAATTAAGTAATGTTGCCTGCTTGGTTTTACTGAGACATGGCTAAAAGAAAGGGATGAAATGGCGCTCACCAGGTTGTCCTGGACCAGACATCTTCTGGGATGTAATGTGGAAGAGCCAAGGAGGAAGTGTCTGCTTTTATGTAAATCAGAGGTACTGTAACTGCATTCATGTGCGGGAGAAAATTGCAGTCCAGATGCTGAGTCACTCACCGTCTCTTTACGACCCTTCTATTTTCCACTTGAGATGCCCCAGCTGTTGTTCCCTCTGATGCACATTCATTGTACAAGCGCGACTGCAGCCACTTAAGTGATGTGGATTTATCACACAGGTTGGACTCCACTTTTAATGTTGCTCCCGCATTCAACATGAAGAATCTGAATCTTGTCTGTTTAGACCAAACCTTGTGGACATACGAAGAATATGTGAATTGTCCCACCACGCTAATAAAAAACATCACCCTTAACAAACCTGGTTTTCTTTTTTCAAACAATAAACCATCGGTAACCAAAGAGCTTGAATCGGTTATTAACAGGAAGATGTTTTCATAGATGACTCTCAGGAGAAAAAGGCTAGAGGTCAGGGCTGAAATAGATAAAGTAAAATGGAAGTATAGGGAAAAAAATAGAAAAACAATGTATAAATTATGACCTTAGCTCAGCCTGGCAGTTGGCCAGAACTATGGCTACAGTTAATCATCCTTGTTTTTATGCTTTGAAAGATCTGATTTAAATGTTTGGTAAATGAGCTACCACTTGACTGATCACATATTGTATTTGATGTTGAGTTCCAGGATCAAAAGGCTCGAAAGAAGAATACAACTTGTCATGCTTGCTCATTGTGGAAATGTTGAGTTTCTCTATGCAAAGAGCCTTGAGATAAATGTTTTTATGATCTGGTGCTATATAAATAAAACTGAATTGAATTCCAAAGACAATTTCCATAAAGGGGACAGTATAATTTTCTCCAGAGCCAGTTTTTGCTGACTTGTTTGAGTTCCTTTTAATGAACTCTTGTAGTGAAAATGGGGCTAGATAATGAAAGATTTTATATACTAAAACAGAGTAATGAATGTATTTGACACTGTTATCCTCCAGATCCTGGTATTATCTGTGGTTGCAAACTGCAGCACTGTGCTAAACAAGTCAGTGGTGTCTTTTTTTTTTCTTTTTGGATTATTTTTATGTGTCAACAACTTTAAGCTGATAATTTTCATTTTCCAATTTCCACTGACTTACTCACTCAAACCTGGGATTCAGTTTTAAAATAAAATGCTGTTGATACAGCTGATGAGAAATTTCTTAAAATATCGATAGGTTTGTATGATAAGACTTGTCCTTGTCAATTTAAAAAATTAAATAGAAAAATAACTGCAAGTAGTCCATGGTTAACAAAAGCATTGATAAATACTTGTGTAGGCAATTTATTAAATATGGAACTAAGGACAGAGAATCGAAATACAAAAAATACAAAAATAAGGTACCTACCATCATGAGGACGTGTAGAAAGGATTACTACACTAAATTAATTGAAAGTAAGAAAAATAACCTGAAGGGCCTATGGAAAGTACTTAACATTATTAGATACTTTATACCCAGAGTATTTAATAGAAAACAATATTTCAGTTAGGAATATAGAGAATGTGGTGGAAGGCTTCAACAAATTCTTTGTAGGTGTTGGACCACAACTTTCTGAAAAAATGAATATGAGTGGGACAGAAAATTAAGGGTCATTAGAGGAATAAGTGGAGTGAAACTCGCGCACAATGTTTCTTAGACCAACAGATGAAAATGAACTAATTAACATAGTAAATGACTAAGAATAAAACATCTACAGATCTCAATGATCTTGACATGGAAATAATCAAAGAAGTTATGGTTGGAAACCATTCACCTACATTTATAATTTGTCCTTCCAAACAGGAACCTTTCCAGGCAAAATGAAAACAACTAAGGTAGTCCCACTATTTGAAACAGATGATAAACATCTATTCACAAATTATAGGCCCATTTCTCTTCTTCCACAGTAAGACTGAACATGTTTATTGAGAAATATAACTTACTCTCTGACAGTCAATATGGATTCAGGAAAAAAAGATCAACTGATCTGGCTCTAATGGACTTGGTTGAAGAAATAACAGACTGTATTGATAAAAAAAAATTTGTAGTGAGTATCTTTATTGATCTACAAAAAGCCTTTGATACCAAATGTAGTGACTATTTTATCCAAAATCCCATGGGTGATGAAAGATGTACAGTCTTGGTTGGATTAGTGAACAAACTCATTCATTCCACTGCAAAAATAATTTATGTTTATTTGTCAAAAAAGATAATTAGAAAGTTGTTGAAAATTAGTACAAAAACTTAACGAAAAAAATTTAATCCAGCACAAAAACAAAGAAGTATGGTCAAAACAGTGCTTTTCACCACAACCTCATTTCCATCAGCCCAGACCAAGAAAAGCTGCCCTGTCATATACCCTTTGACCTTATTTACATCACATCATGGTAAATGACAAACATAAATCAAAATATGTAACCAAAAATAATACAAATAAATTATATAAAAGAATCAGAGATACCTTTCTAAGATGAAAACATACTCATCTGGATCCAGTTGTAACAATGTATTCAAATCCAGTGAACAGAACCCCAAATGACCATGGAAATTATTAGTGTGTTGTTCATTCCCAGGCGCTGTTAAATTGCTGTCAAATGTAAATGATTGGATATGAACGAGTTGGTCATTGTAAAGATATTGCAGCCAGTAGAAATGACTCAAAACTTAAGATGGAAGAGGTAGTAGAACACCTACTATTAAAACTTAGCATTTATAATTATAATTAAATGTATTGTGATAAAACATAAAAAGTTCTGGCAAGCTCTGTGTTGTCCTACAGGGTGATGCTGGGGTGACAGGCAGGAAGATCATCGTGGACACATACGGTGGCTGGGGGGCCCATGGTGGTGGTGCCTTTTCTGGGAAAGACTACACAAAAGTGGACCGTTCAGCTGCTTATGCTGCTCGCTGGGTTGCAAAGTCTCTGGTGAAGGCCAAGCTGTGCAGGAGGGTGCTGGTGCAGGTGAGAACACTTCATGTCAGGTGACAGCCTATCAGTAAACGGTAAGCAAGTACTTCAGAACTTTTACTTAAGTTAAAAATTGACTGTATGATTTTAACTTGTGTTGGAGTTACATTTGACCAGTGGTATCTGAAATTTGACTTAAATAATAAAGTTGGGTACTTCATCAATCTCTGCTCACACGTGGTTTGTCTGAGAACTTGCCCCTCAAAGCCACAATACCCCTTTGCATGAGGCTAGATCCATAAAGAAATTATTTTCCCCAGTTTGTTATGGACGGTTCATCCATAGACTTCATTCCTAATGTTTACAATGCCATGGTGATTTCTTTTTCTCGTCTTCATTTCCAGGTGGCATATGCTATTGGGGTCGCTCACCCACTCTCCATTTCTCTTTTCACTTACGGCTCCTCTCAGAAAAGCGAAATGGAGCTCCTGCAAATTGTCAACAGAAACTTTGATCTGAGACCTGGCATCATTGTCAGGTTGGTAAAAAAGTGACATGATGATTTCTGACTTGTTTAGCCTGGAAATCTTGAAGCTGTTATGTTACTCTGAGTATTACTTTTTTGGACTTTAGGGATCTGGACCTGAAGAGACCAATCTACCAGAAGACGGCCTGCTATGGACATTTTGGTAGGAGGGATTTCCCCTGGGAAGTCCCAAAGGACCTCAACTACTAGTGTATCTGTGTACCACTGCATGTATGTGTTTGTATGTTGGGTGTATGTGAGAGTGTCAGTGGATTTATAGAAGGCTATCCTCGAGGTCCTGTAACCCAGTAAGAGGAAGGCAGCTGGCGGTGAACAAGGGGAGGGGATGTGGAGGGATGGGTCAGGGTGGGGTGCACATAATCTCTGGTTACTGGATGGGGGTAAAGACACTTTGTCTGTGATTTATGGCTTAACGGCCTCTCAGTACAAGCAAGCTGTTTGGTATTTCTGAAGCACACATGTAGCATACAGTCATGTGCCTGCAGATCAGTTCATTCTCACTACAAAGTTGTTTATAAAGTTGTTGTTCCAACTGTTCAGTAACTTTTCAGTCCTGGAACAGACACACCGCTGGGTAATTATGTTTTTATATTACTTGAATAAAGAGTGAGGAATAAGATGGAGGTCATTCAATTGGTCTTCAAGCTCACCAGATGTCACTGAAAGTTCACAAAGACATGAATTGCATTAAGACGTGTAGATAACTGTTTTCCACCAAAGCAGATTACAAATCAAAGAGAATATGTAGAAACTTCTGAAGGCTTTGAAGATTTTAAAATGATCATATTCATCACAAACTTTCTTCACAAGTGTCTGAATATATGAGGTGCTAAAACATAATGAATGTCATGAGCATTGGTAGAAATTTGATAAAATGACACGATCTTTGGCTAAACTTTATCTCCCCCTCTCTTTTCCTAGAGGGGGAAGATAAAAGATGTGGTAGATACCCAACTCAGAGAAAAGCCATTGGGGTTACTTTACAGTTTTAGTTTTACAGAGGGGAAATCATTGGACGGACTCGTGGACTAAACACATCATATTTGCTTTTGCAGTCAATACTTAGCAGAATTTAGGGCGAAAGATGAAATGTGTTCTCAGATGTCACAAAATTTCAATTGTCAGAAAAAATGTGAACCTACAGCTTAATGTGGCTTGACTCTTATGAATCATATTTCATTCTTTGCATAGAAACAGTGATGTAAATATGAGGTTTCAACAATAAAACATATGGAAAAAAGAGATTTTTTTATTTTCCTACATATACATTGTTACACCCAAGTCTACGGTTACAAGAACATAGCATGAAGATTAAATGTTTCCCTCCATGGTCTCCAAATCAACCAGCTGAAACACAGTGAATCATTGAATCAAATTGTTTAAACTTATTTAAACAACAAACCAACCGGTGAAAAAAGTTCCATACCAACCCAACATCGGCGTGAACACAGACCAAAACAATAGAAGTAGCTAACCTTCTACTATATAATAATAATAATAATAATAATAATAATAGGCCGAAATCTAACCTAACTTAATCAATGCTGTGAAAACAGGATAACAAGACTTGGCAAATTAAAGAGATAACCAGAACTGCCACAGACCCTGGTTTCTGCTGTAGTGACAGTGGTCAGCAGGAGCAAGAGAGAGTGAGCTGTGATCAGACCTGGCCTTAACAGATTTCCTCTCTCATTAAGGACTAAACAGTATCACCTGTAGATGGAGGAAGTATGTTATTTTCAACATGGCCAGAAGAACAAGGGCATGTAACACTAACTGACAGACAACCAAGTTCATGCAAGCAAACATAATCTTGAGGGTACACTAGGCAAGTCTGGTTGCTTTTTTCTTCACAAAGCCTCCCTCTAGAGCAGACCTGGGCATTGTACGGCCCCCGGGCCACAGACGGCCCTTTGGTTGGCTTTGACCGGCCCGCGTAAGGTTAACTGGAAATTACAAAATAAACATGTTTTCTCATTTTACCTCATGCATGGACTAAAACTGCAGTGCTTTTATTTTGAAATTGTTTTTATTCACGTAGGTAATGACGCATAGGTATATCAAAATGATTAGCTTCTTGTTACAAGCAAGTGACTTTAGCCCATAAAAATGTCCGGTTCTGTTAAAAAAAGAAAGGTAGATGCCGAATGCAGGCATTTCAACAAAAATTGGACTGCTAAGGACTTATTTACTGAAGTTGGTGGTAAAGCTGTGTGTTTAGTTTGTGGGGAGCAGATCGCTGTGTTTAAGGACTATAACTTGAGCCGGCATTACGAGACAAAACACGCGGAGAAATACAAAAACTTGAGTGATGCTGAAAGGGGGCGGACATCGGATGCGTTGCTAGCTAAGCTGCAAAAGCAGCAAGGCTTTTTTACCAAGCTTCACGCATCCAGGGATGCTGCAACCAAGACCAGTTTCCTGATATCCCACAAAATCGCTAAAAACAGTAAGCCATTCTCGGAGGGGGAATTTGTCAAAGAGTGTCTGGTGGACTCTGCAGCACTAATATGCCCTGACAAAAAAGGGGCATTTGAACAAGTCCCGCTATCCAGGCGAACCGTGACGAGAAGAATCGAGCAAATTGCAGGGAATTTGGAGCTTCAGCTGCAACACGAAGTGGCCAATTTTGACTTCTTCTCCTTGGCTTTGGACGAGAGCTGTGATGTTCGCGACACAGCCCAGCTACTAAGTCAGGATCTCTGCTGGATTTCTACTCTTCTCTTAAGGAGGAGAACTTTCCAAACATGAGGAGACATGCTCAGAAGATGTTGGTTCTCGTTGGCTCTACCTACATTTGTGAACAAACATTCTCAATGATGAAGTTTACAAAATCCACGTACAGAAGCTCTCTCACTGATGATCATCTGTCAGCTGTGTTTCGCATCTCCACCTCAAACATTCAACCTGACTTTGATGCACTCGTTAAAGCCCAGCAGAGACTAGATTTCTCTCACTGAGCAAGAAAAAAGAACTTGGATGGTTAGGCTACAAATGTAGGCATGTAATGGCACCAACTAGCAGTGAACTGGGACACTTTCTTTGGAAGCCCTTTTCTCAAAATCACAGTTCAGTGATGTTCAATGACAGTTCAATGACTTATAATATGATGTGTCTTGCTTACTGTTTGGTGCACAAAGACAATATTGTGATGTCCTTAGTATGCTAAAAACCTCTTGCCAACAGTATTTGAAACTCAGAATGTATTTTGGAGTGAATGTGACCGAAAATGTTCACTAATATAAGTCATAAATAGTAAAAAAAAAAACAAAGTTCATATTTTGTTTGCCATTGGTTTGGGAAATTTGATTGAATAAAGGATTTTTTTGTAAGGCAACCTCACTTATTCATGACTTAACTGTAACATATAGCCTACTTATACCAGCTTGTCAAAACAATGCTATTTACTGCTTTTTATAAAGAAATACAATTAATGTTATGCAAAATTGAGTTCAGCCTTTTGGCTCGGCCCTCCACAATATTTTCTGTTTCTCATATGGCCCCATGGAAAAAATAATTGCCCACCCCTGCTCTAGAGCACAGGTCACTAATAGCTGGACCAGATCCAGACTTAGACTCTGACCAGATCCTAACCCAGAGCCAGAACAGACATATTATTGAGATTTACTGTTTTGGCAGTGATAACATTTCTGCTGGTAATTTTTTTTTCCCTGACAGTGTTTCTACGCTGCTGCTCAGCAAAAAGGACATCCTACCTGTCTGATCTGATGTCTGGGGCAGTGGTGGCCTGCTAAGGGAGCGGACTGGGTTAGGGTTAGGGTCTGTAAGGTCCCAGGTTCAAATCCACCGAGCTACCAGGTCCCACTGAGGTACCCCTGAGCAAGGTACCGTCCCCACACTCTGGGTGCCGTCCAGGCTGCCCCTGCTCACTGAGGTGATGGTTTAAAAGCAGAGGGTAATTTCATTGTGCGCATGGTGGGCTGTGTGCTCAATGACATAATATAGTAATCACTTTCACTCATCAGCCAGAACTCATTGTCCATTCAGCACCTTCAAAGAGCACAGGATGTGCTCCAGCGCATTAACATTAGGTAATATTGCAAAAATCAGAAACATTCTGTCTAAAAAGGATGCTGAAAAATTCATTGATGCATTTGTTACCTCTAGACTGGACTACTGTAACTCTCTACTATCAGGGTGGTCCAGTAACTCCATCAAAACCCTTCAGTTAATCCAGAACCACCAGTACTGACAGGAAGTAGGACCAGAGATCATATTTCTCCTGTATTGGCTGCTCTTCATTGGCTTCCTGTCAAATCTAGAATAGAATTAAAATCCTCCTGCTGGAATATAAAGTCCTTAATGATCAGGCCCCATCATATCTTAAGGAGCTCATAGTTCCTTATTATCCTAATAGATCACTTGGATCACAAACTGCTGGTTTACTTGTGGTTCCTAGAGTCTCTAAGACAAGAATGGGAGGTAGAGTCTTTCAGACCCAGCAGACACACTTTATGTCTTTATATCAATATATTACATATTATTAACACTCATCTGTTCTCTCTCACAGTTGTGTCCCCTCCACCCACTTTCTCTCTCGCACTTTTCAGGTAGTGTTGACTCCAGAGCAGTTGGATTCAAATTCTACCCTATTGATGACATTATTATTTTTTATTATTACTTAATAATAATAGGTTCAGGGCAAACAGCTTTAACAGCTGTTTGTACACATTTAGTCTCTACTGTCTCTTCCTGGTCTCTTTCTCTTCTTCCTCCCCCTCTCCCCCGTCCTCCTCCCTTCCTTTCCTCTTTCTCTCTTTTTTTTTTTTCACTCCAACCGGTGGAGGCAGGTGACCATCTACTCTGGTCCTGGTTCTGGAGGTTTCTTCCTGTTAAAGGGTTTTTTTCCTTTATTGTCGCCATCTGGTGTTCACTGTGGAAACTGTTTCTTTTTCTATTCATACTACTGCCTTGAGATTATTTATGATTTGGTGCTATAAAATATGCTGAATTGAATCAAATCATCGTCTTTGCTCCAAGCAGCCAATGTGTTGACCTACTCTCTACACTTCATTGTTGTTTGTCACCAAACCCACACAGACCATTCATATATTTATTCATTTCATATGCACATCTGGATCTGGTGTTAGAGCTGTGGCTGGGTCACTGGTGAAACTTTAATTTTATCAGCTGAAGTAGTGATGGTGTCTCTGTTGTTGACACTTTACATCAGAGTAATGAACATCAGCAGTGACCTCAGTCACAGATTACACATTATACACTCAAAAAATCAACTAGGGCATGTTTTTGATTAGCAAGCTTATAATATGCTTACATTACTTAAATAAATCATGATTGTGTTCATTAAATGCTTCATTCTTGTTTGTTGTACATGACTTAAAGAAAATTCTGATGTATTAAAGTCATTTATGGCAATACATTGAGAATGAGGTCCATCAAACCAGCAACCTGCAACAACTCTGATATCATCAGCTATTGGGCAAGCTCCACGGCCACCTGCAAACCCAAATCTTTGTCACCAGGCCATATGAGGACTTAGGGGCTAAGCAGAGGGAGTCCCAGTATAGGGGGGTCATTCTCTAAAACAGGTTATAAAAGTGAATGGGGTCAGGGTTAGGGTTTGGGTTAGGTAAAGGACATTGAGCCCGTCCCCTGGATTGGGGGACAGGACATGCTCGGGCCGTCCATCCAGTTAGGTTGTGGGTTAGGGTTAGGTGCAGGACGTTGAGCCCGTCCCCTGGTTTGGGGGACAGGATTTGCTCGGGCCGTCCGTCTGGTCGGCCTGCGCCCCTGTTCCCCTCCCCGTCTACGGGACCCTCCACGCTGTCTCCCGTAGCGGGCGACGGTCCAACCATCGTTGCCCAGCTGGGCAACCATAAACTAAAAATATATTTTATGTATTTTATAATTGTTTTTAATTATTTATTAATATTTATGAATTCAATTAATTTAATTTAATTAATTAGGGTTAGAAAATAATAAAAATCGAATTGGGGTTAAATTTAGAATTAGGGTTGGGTTTAGAATTGAATTTAAGATAAATACTAGGGTTAAGTTTAGAATTAAAATTATGGTTGGGGTTTATATTAGTATTAAATTTAAATTTAGAGTTTAAATTAGAATTAGGGTTAGGGTTAGGGTTAGGGTTAGGGTATCAGGGTTATGTTAATTTGCACTGGCCTGTCAATCCGCTGGAGTCTGAAATGAAAAATTAATTTTTTAGGGGGGGAGGGAAGTGGAAAGGAAAATTGTTGTTTCTGGGGGAGGGGTGTCGGATCCAGGTGTGCCTCAGTCGGCTGGCAACAAGGACCGGATCTGGCGAGGCGCAAAGATCCATGTCCCCAAACCGGAGCCCAGGGTTCGATACCAGGACAGAGGAGGAGAGCAGTCTCCGTCAGCCCGGGAGCGAGGAGCCAGCCCACGGACGTCCTGTTTGTGCCACCTGTTTGTTATTAAAATATCATAAAATATAGGTCTGAATAAATTATTTCATAGGAAATAAACCAGGATGCAGATAAGAACAATAAAATGCCGCCTCCCAAGTGCTTAAATACATAAGGGTAAAAGGTAAAACAATGTAAAACAATGAATAAATGATAAATAAATAAGCCATCCCCTTAGGAGGCCCCCTCCCAAGTTGCACGCCATCCCCTAGGAGGCCCTCCCCCTGTTGGCTCTCTCTGCGGGCACGGCTGCAGCCCGTCTGCGCCCGTACCGGACCACCGTCTAATTATTAATGGCCATTTGGCCAATCCAATTTTTGGAAAAAAGAAAAAAAAATTTTAATTTCCAAACTCAATGAATTGTATTTTTAAGTATTTTTAATTTTTTTTAATAATAACTTTTTTTTAAGATTTTTAATTTTTTTTTTTTTTTTTTTTTTTTTTATTCAAATAAAATAATGAAATGATGAAATGAACTGTATCAATAAACTATCTTTTTTTATTTTTGTAATTTTTTAAATTTTTTTTGTCTTTTTAATGTTTTTTGTAAATTATTAATGAATAAACAAACAATGAACTATTTTAATTTTTATGAATAAAATCAATCAAATGAAATAAAAATAACACAAGCCGCTCCGGTCTTGTTTTTAATTTTAATTTTTTAATTCAAGAATATATCAAATGATTTAAAACAAAATTCTTCAAAACAATCAATTTTTAGCTTTTACAATAAAAAAAAATTAAAAAATAAAACAACTTAAACATTTTTTTTTATTATTTATTTGTAAACAAAAATCCAAACAAAAACAATTGTGTGCCGTAGGCGCAACGTTTCGACTGGTTAGGGTTAGGGTTAGGGTTGGGTTAGGGTTAGGGTTAGGGGTAGGAACTTGACTCCTCCCCCTGAAGGGTTAGGGTTAGGGTTAGGGTTAGGGTTAGGTGTGGAAAAATAAACCTCCCCCTCTTAACCGAGGGGGAGGAAGTGCACGGGCCATCGACTCCGACGGTCCCCACTCTACACACCTGATCTCCGTTTGGAGGTAAGTAAAACCCAATTAAATCCATAAAGGTAAGTATCAATTTTTGTTTTTAATCTCCTTTATTTGTAGGTAAGTATATAAATTTGTTTTTAATTTACTCTGTTTTTTCAGGTAAGTATGAATTTTGTTTTAATTTACAGGTAAGTATATAAAATTTAATTTTTAATTAGTATTTTAACCGTGTTTGTATAAATTTGTTTTTAATTTAGTATCAAATTTTAAATTATTGTCATGAATTTGTTTTTAAATTTCAATTTTTAACCCTAACAGCATAAAATTGTATTTAATTTTTATCTCTAATTTAAGTTAGGGTTAGGGTTAGGGTTGGGTTAGGGTTGGGGTTAGGGTATCAGGGTTATGGTAATTTGCACTGGCCTGTCAATCCGCTGGAGTCTGAAATGAAAAATTTACTTTTTTTTTTTTTTTTTTTTTAAAAGGGGGGGGTGGTTAGGGTTAGGGTTAGGGTTAGGGTTAGGGTTAGGGTTAGGGTTAGGGTTAGGTGCTGGGACTTTAGCCCGTCCCCTGGATTGGGGGACAGGAAATGCTCGGGCCGTCCGTCCGGTCGGCCTGCGCCCCTGTTCCCCTCCCCGTCTACGGGACCCTCCACGTCTTCGTCCGTAGCGGGCGACGGTCCATCCCTCGTTGCCCTACTGGGCAACCATCATGGGTTAGGGTTAGGGTTAGGGTTAGGGTTAGGGTTAGGGGTGAAATTATTAACCCGCCTCCCAAGGTTGGGGGCGGGGAAAGCACGGGCCATCCCCCTAGGAGGCCCTCCCCCCGTTGCTACTCCTCTCCGGGTCCCGGAACGGGCTGCAGCCCGTCTGCGCCCGTACCGGACCACCGTCCAATTATTTAAGGCCATGTGGCCAATCCCAATTTTTAACTTTTTAACTATGAACTCAATGAATTGTATTTTTTTATTCCTTTTTAGTTTTTTTAAAAAAAATTTTTTTGGTATTTTTTTAAATTTTTAAATCAATAAAAAAATTAAATGAACTATATATTTTTTTATATTTATTGGTTTTGTAGTTTTTTTTCTTCTTTTTTATCTTTTTTTAATATATAAAAAAAACTCCAACTATGAACTATTTTTAATTTTTATATAAATGAAATCAATACAATGAAATAAAACAATAAATCAAGCTGCTCCGGTCTTGTTATAAATTTTAATTCCACAATATATTAAATAAATGTTTTAGAACAAAAAAAATCGATGTTTTTAAATTTCACAATAAACTTAAAAAAATAAAATAAAAACCAAAAAAACCTTATTTATTTTTTTATTTATTTACAAACAATAAACAAAAACAATAGTGTGCCGTAGGCGCAACGTTTCGACTGCCCACAGTCTTCCTCAGGCGCCGGCACACTGAAAAAAATAAAAATGTCTGCTGCTGTGATGGCTGGTGAGAGATGTTTCCCCTTAGGGTTAGGGTTAGGGTTAGGGTTAGAGGGTTAGGGTTAGGGTTAGGGTTAGGGTTAGGGTTAGGGTTAGGGTTAGGGTTAGGGTTAGGGGTGGGGGATTGACTCCTCCCCCCGAAGGAAGGAGGAAATGCTCGGTCCATCCCCCTGGTAGACGACCCGCCCGGACCTCGGCGCGCGCCACGGGAGACGCTGGCGTCTCCCATCAAGACTCCGTCCCACCCGTCCCGTCCTCAAAAAAAATCCATTAGGATTAATTAGTTTTTTTAATTAAATTTTTTTAATGAAATAAAATAAAATAAAATAAAATAAAACAAACTTTTATCAAATTAAAATGAAATCCAATTATTTAAAATAAAAAAATGAAATTATTTATTTTAATTATTTATTTATTTTAATTATTTATTTATTTATTTATTTATTATTTTGTGTCACTTGTGACGCTTTGCCCCTAAAAAGGGCCTTCTTCAGGCTGTGGCACAAAAAAACAAAAAAAATTTTTTTTGAAAAAATTTCCTCTCTCTGGCAGAGATGTTGCTCCTTCTGTGTCTAAAGGCTGAATGCCTGTGTCTGCCTCCCGCTCTATTTATACCCTCTGTCTGTAGTTAAGTTTCGTTTTTGTCCTTTTCCTTTCCCATTTACTTGTAAGCTCCGCCCCCTTCAAAAATCCCATTATTGTGTATGTGGCCCATTCAAACCCATTTTAAACTATAAATTAACAATGAATAAATCAATTTTTAACCACAAATTATTATATTTTTTTAATTCCAATGATTTTTAAATGATTTTAATAAATTGTTTTTCCATTTTTAATTATGAATTTTTTTATTTTTATTTTTATATGAACTTATTAACTTTGAAATATATCACCAATTTAATGTAACTTCCCCCCTTTTTTTTAAAAACAATTAGTGTTCAACCCTATTAAATCCTTATCAATCCCCCCCTAAAATGATTTTTAACCCTTTATATCCCCATCAAATGATCTCCAACCTTTTTATATCCAAATTGAATAACTTTTTAACCCTTCTGTATCCATATTAATGATTTTTAACTTTATTGAATGCTTTTTAACAAATCTTTAACCCATTATTTTAACACAATATTTTTTCACCCCTCTCTGTTATTATTAAATTAAAATCAATTAATTTTAATTTCAATCAATACCATCCCCCTCTATCCCCGTTTTAGTCTTCCCCTATTCTTGCTTCCCCAATTACTTCCATAAATTAATTCCAATCATGTTATTATTATCTTTTTTAATCCACATTATATCTATTTTATTGTTTAAATTACTAGGGTTAGGGTTAAAGTTAAAATAGGGTTGAAAAAGGAATAGGGTTAAGATTAGAGTTGAAATAAGGGATAGGGTTAGGGTTAGAGTTCAGATAAGGGGATAGGGTTAAGATTAGGGTTAAGATAAAGGGATAGGGTTAAAATTAGGATTAAGATAAAGGGATAGGGTTAAGATTAGGATTGAAATAAGGGATAGGGTTAAGATAAAGATACAGATAAGGGGATAGGGTTAGGGTTAGGGCAGGGTTAAGGTGAGGTTAAGTTTAGGATTAAGAGAAAGGGATAGGGTTAAGTTTAGAGTAGGGTTGGAAATTAGGTTAAGGTTAGGAAGGAAGATTAGGGTTAGGGTTAGGGCTTAGAGGTTAAAGGGGTTAAGATTAGGGCTATTAAATGGGTTAGGGCTAGATTTCGGACTGGGATAAAGTCTATAAACCCTAATTATACATTTGGGTTCAAAGTCAGAGGTACGAACCAAGGAAATACATAAAAATAGAATCAAATTTAAAACTCAAAAATAATTAAAAACTCAAAAATAATTAAAAATATGTGTAATCAAATTCCTCTTGACCTGACCTCAAATTCATATTTTAATATTAATTTTTAAGACATATATCCCATTTAAAATTTAGTATTCAATCCATTAGGTTCTTTAGTGTCCAATAAATAAATCCATCTTTTTTCTATCTTTTTTCTTTCCAAATCTGACCATAGAGCATTTTTCTGCAGACCTGCAACCCTCAGAGAGTGAAATTCATGAAAAATAAAATGTTCAACTAACGGAGTATGTCTTTCTTTATTATGTCTAATATTATATCTATGTTGTGTCATTCTTAATGCTATTGAATTCTTCGTCTCACCTACATATTGCATTCCACATTTTTGACAAAATATTATGTAAACACAATTTGTGGAATGTGGAGTAAATTTTTGATAAACCGGAAATATCTTCTTTTTTAATCTGTTTTTAACATAATTTATTTGACAAAAATTGTCCTCCAGTACTGTTGGTTTAACAGTTTGCCGCACTGTCATTCTTGCTCTTATTAAATAGTCTCTTAAATTTTTATTCCTCCTGTAGGCAGAGATAATTGTTTTGTTTAGCAGTACTCCGTTGTTTGTTATCATAAATTCAAAATTAGTTTTTAATTTTTTATGAATTTTAACATTAAATAATGAATAGGTAGTAATGAGGGGAATTTTCTCCCCTTCCCTTACAACCTTCTGATCCAAAAATGATTTTACACATTGTCTTAAAAATTGTCGAGAATATCCTCTCTTTCTTAAAGCCGAAAATAATTCCCTGACTGCTTCCCAGAAATCTTCGTTCCTCGTACAAATTCTATGAAATCTAAGCAATTGCGCTTTCACGATACCCCTATAGGTATGTCTGGGGTGGAAACTCGTTTTGTACAATAATGCATGTGTGTCTGTTTTTTTAAAAAACACTTTAATATCTAATTTGTTATGAATTTCAAACTGTGGTCCTTTATAAACCGTAGTATCTAAGAAATCAATTTTCCTATCATGAATTTCGTACTTACATTGAATAGACCAATCGTATGAATTTAAATTTTTAATAAAATCCTCAAAATCGTCTCTCGAGTGTGTCCACACCCCCCATATATCATCGAGGTATCGTAAATAGTGGAGAGGCTGTTTTGGGCACCGTTGTAAGGCCTCCGCTTCCCACTTAGCCATGAATATATTGGCATAAGCGGAGCAAATCTCTTCCCCATCGCTGTTCCTTTAATTTGTAAATAAAAATCCCCATTGAACTCAAAATCATTCCTCCTTAAATTAATTTCTAACAAGTCCAAAATCTCTCTGTCAGGTCGGTTATCATCCGGATATCTAAGAAAAATTTCTTTTACCGCCTGCAGTCCCGCTGTGATGTCAATATTCGTGTACAAACTATCTATATCAATCGTGAAAAGAAAAGAATCAGCTGGGATCGATAAGGACTTCACTAAATTAATAAAATAATAACTATCTTTAATGTAAGACGGATGTTTCGTTGATAACGGATTTAAATAAAAATCAATAAATTCTGCTGTCTGATAAGTTTCACTCCCACAATCTGATACAATGGGTCTACCAGGTGGGATCTCATGAGGAATCGACCATTTTTCTGGATCTTTGTGTATTTTGGGCAAGATGTAAAATCTCCTCGGCCTTGGTTGCCCCTCTCCCCGCAAATACTCTCTCTGTTTTTTGTTAATAAACTTTTTATTATACAAATTATCCAATATCCGATGAACTATAGGGATTGTTTTTAAATAAATTGGTTCTTTTAATTTCTTATAATATATCTGATCAGCTAACTGTCTTTCCACCTCAAAAATATATTGTTCTCTAGATAAAATAACCACCGCACTGCCTTTATCTGCTGGCTTAATTATAATCTGTTTATTATGCATTAATTCCCTCAATGCTCTGACCTCTTCCGTCGTTAAATTTGGAGCTTTTTTGATGATTTTAAATTCCCTCTCTATCAAATCTGTATCTTGATCAATTAAGGAATTAATTTCTGCTGGCATTCTGCTTGTCGGTGGATCCCAATCTGATTTTCCTGTAAACGGTGGAATTGTTTTATCCCTAGAATTTTTAAAGTATGCCGCTAATTTTATTCTCCTGTGATAATTTTGCACATCCCATTGTAATGTAATTTTTTGATTTTTGTTGATATCGATCATCGGAATAAATGAGAGTCCTCTATTCAGTAAATCAAATTGAGGCGTTGTCAACGTAAAATTTGTTGCCAAATTAATCACATTCTGCGAAACAGGGTTAGGGTTAGGGTTAGGGTTAGGGTTAGGGTTAGGGTTAGGGTTAGGGTTAGGGTTAGGTGTGAAAAAATGAACCTTCCCCTCTTAACCGAGGGGGAGGAAGTGCACGGGCCATCAACTCCAACAGTCCCCACTCTACACACCTGTCTCAATTTGGAGGTAAGTATAACCCAATTTAAGGTAAGTAAATTTGTTTTTGAATACTCTTGTTTTTGTAGGTAAGTATATCAAATATGGTTTTTATGAATTTGTTTTTTATTAACTCTATTTTTTCAGGTAAGTATAAAATTTAATTCAATTTACAGGTAAGTAATGAATTTTCATTTTTTAATTTGTATTTTAACCCTATTATATGAATTTGTTTTTGATTTAATGTCAATTTTGAAATACTTTAATTTGTTTTTAAATTTCAATTTTTAACCCTAATAGCATAAAAATATTTTTAATTTTTATCTCTAATTTGAGTTTTATATAAATTTGTTTTTTAATATATCCAATATTTAGGTTGAAAAGGCAAAATAAATAAAATGTAAATAAAAACATGAAATAAAATCCCCAAAAATAACAAACTAAAACAACAAACTAACATAAAATAATAAACAAATAAATTGAGTGTGTCCTGTCGCGACGTTTGGGATGTTGTTCTCCTTCTTCAGGCGAGGACACACTGATCCCTGCTCTCTCAGTCCCCCTTATATATCCTCCCTGGCTCCGCCCCTTGGGCTTTGTATGGAGCTTGCAAAAACTATTTGGCAAGTGCCATTTAATTAAAAGCCAGACTCTGTGGCTCTGCTCGCTTTTTTTTCTTTTTTTTTTTCTGCTTTTCCAATTAACCCCTTCCTTTCCATGCTCCTTTTCTATCCCCTTCTCTTTCCTTTTTCCCTTTCTTCATCCTTTCTTCCCTTTCTTTCTCTTCAACACTTCCTCTTTGCCTTCTTCCTTTCCTTTCACCACCATCCTTCCTATCTTCTCAATCTGAGGCTCTTCTTCACCTTTTCTGAGGTTAATAGTCTACTCCACGCTTCTTGGGGAGGACATTTCTTGGTCTCTCTACTCATCTTTGGAGGAGGACAAAACTATGCGGACGGGCAGCGGCAATTATTCTGTGGATAGGATGTGGCTAGGGTCAGGCTTGGGGTTCAGATTAAGAGTTTCCGGGAAATTTAGGTTAAAAAGTGGGTACTTGGGTTGCAGTTCCAATTGGGTTTTTCAAAAAGGGTGGTTCGGGGTTATCCTAAATTTAGGTTTAATTTTAATTCCAATTCTTAGGGTTAGGATATTTAGGGGTAGTGAGGCAATTAGGGTTAAGCCAATTAGGGTTAGCTAATTAGGGTTAGGGTTAGGCCAATTTAGATGGGAGGGTTAAGATTAGGGCTTTCTTCCCCCCTGGTTAAGTTTAGGGTTAGTGCCGGGTTAGGGCTACTATTCCTAGGGTTAGGGTTAGGCCAATTCAAGGGTTAGGGTTAAGTTTAGGGCTTTTTCCCGTACGGTTGAGGTTCGAAAAAATCCCGGATTAGGGCTAGTAGAGTGGGGACCTTGTGTTGGAGCGAGGCACTGGCGAGTTAGGTGTGAAAAAATGAACCTTCCCCTCTTAACCGAGGGGGAGGAAGTGCACGGGCCATCAACTCCAACAGTCCCCACTCTACACACCTGGTCTCAATTTGGAGGTAAGTATAACCCAATTTAAGGTAAGTAAATTTGTTTTTGAATACTCTTGTTTTTGTAGGTAAGTATATCAAATATGGTTTTTATGAATTTGTTTTTTATTAACTCTATTTTTTCAGGTAAGTATAAAATTTAATTCAATTTACAGGTAAGTAATGAATTTTCATTTTTTAATTTGTATTTTAACCCTATTATATGAATTTGTTTTTGATTTAATGTCAATTTTGAAATACTTTAATTTGTTTTTAAATTTCAATTTTTAACCCTAATAGCATAAAAATATTTTTAATTTTTATCTCTAATTTGAGTTTTATATAAATTTGTTTTTTAATATATCCAATATTTAGGTTGAAAAGGCAAAATAAATAAAATGTAAATAAAAACATGAAATAAAATCCCCAAAAATAACAAACTAAAACAACAAACTAACATAAAAATAATAAACAAATAAATTGAGTGTGTCCTGTCATGACGTTTCGGATGTTGTTCTCCTTCTTCAGGCGAGGACACACTGATCCCTGCTCTCTCAGTCCCCCTTATATATCCTCCCTGGCTCCGCCCCTTGGGCTTTGTATGGAGCTTGCAAAAACTATTTGGCAAGTGCCATTTAATTAAAGCCAGACTCTGTGGCTCTGCTCGCTTTTTTTCTTTTTTTCTGCTTTTCCAATTAACCCCTTCCTTTCCATGCTCCTTTTTCTATCCCCTTCTCTTTCCTTTTTCCCTTTCTTCATCCTTTCTTCCCTTTCTTTCTCTTCAACACTTCCTCTTTGCCTTCTTCCTTTCCTTTCACCACCATCCTTCCTATCTTCTCAATCTGAGGCTCTTCTTCACCTTTTCTGAGGTTAATAGTCTACTCCACGCTTCTTGGGGAGGACATTTCTTGGTCTCTCTACTCATCTTTGGAGGAGGACAAAACTATGCGGACGGGCAGCGGCAATTATTCTGTGGATAGGATGTGGCTAGGGTCAGGCTTGGGGTTCAGATTAAGAGTTTCCGGGAAATTTAGGTTAAAAAGTGGGTACTTGGGTTGCAGTTCCAATTCGGGTTTTCGAAAAAGGGTGGTTCGGGGGTTATCCTAAATTTAGGTTTAATTTTAATTCCAATTCTTAGGGTTAGGATATTTAGGGGTAGTGAGGCAATTAGGGTTAAGCCAATTAGGGTTAGCTAATTAGGGTTAGGGTTAGGCCAATTTAGATGGGAGGGTTAAGATTAGGGCTTTCTTCCCCCCTGGTTAAGTTTAGGGTTAGTGCCGGGTTAGGGCTACTATTCCTAGGGTTAGGGTTAGGCCAATTCAAGGGTTAGGGTTAAGTTTAGGGCTTTTTCCCGTACGGTTGAGGTTCGAAAAAATCCCGGATTAGGGCTAGTAGAGTGGGGACCTTGTGTTGGAGCGAGGCACTGGCGAGTTAGGTGTGAAAAAATGAACCTTCCCTCTTAACCGAGGGGAGGAAGTGCACGGCCATCAACTCCAACAGTCCCCACTCTACACACACTGTCTCAATTTGGAGGTAAGTATAACCCAATTTAAGGTAAGTAAATTTGTTTTTGAATACTCTTGTTTTTTTGTAGGTAAGTATATCAAATATGGTTTTTATGAATTTGTTTTTTATTAACTCTATTTTTTCAGGTAAGTATAAAATTTAATTCAATTTACAGGTAAGTAATGAATTTTCATTTTTTAATTTGTATTTTAACCCTATTATATGAATTTGTTTTTGATTTAATGTCAATTTTGAAATACTTTAATTTGTTTTTAAATTTCAATTTTTAACCCTAATAGCATAAAAATATTTTTAATTTTTATCTCTAATTTGAGTTTTATATAAATTTGTTTTTTAATATATCCAATATTTAGGTTGAAAAGGCAAAATAAATAAAATGTAAATAAAAACATGAAATAAAATCCCCAAAAATAACAAACTAAAACAACAAACTAACATAAAAATAATAAACAAATAAATTGAGTGTGTCCTGTCGCGACGTTTCGGATGTTGTTCTCCTTCTTCAGGCGAGGACACACTGATCCCTGCTCTCTCAGTCCCCCCTTATATATCCTCCCTGGCTCCGCCCCCTTGGGCTTTGTATGGAGCTTGCAAAAACTATTTGGCAAGTGCCATTTAATTAAAGCCAGACTCTGTGGCTCTGCTCGCTTTTTTTCTTTTTTTCTGCTTTTCCAATTAACCCCTTCCTTTCCATGCTCCTTTTTCTATCCCCTTCTCTTTCCTTTTTCCCTTTCTTCATCCTTTCTTCCCTTTCTTTCTCTTCAACACTTCCTCTTTGCCTTCTTCCTTTCCTTTCACCACCATCCTTCCTATCTTCTCAATCTGAGGCTCTTCTTCACCTTTTCTGAGGTTAATAGTCTACTCCACGCTTCTTGGGGAGGACATTTCTTGGTCTCTCTACTCATCTGTGGAGGAGGACAAAACTATACGGACGGGCAGCGGCAATTATTCTGTGGATAGGATGTGGCTAGGGTCAGGCTTGGGGTTCAGATTAAGAGTTTCCGGAAATTTAGGTTAAAAAGTGGGTACTTGGGTTGCAGTTCCAATTGGGTTTTCAAAAAGGGTGGTTCGGGGTTATCCTAAATTTAGGTTTAATTTTAATTCCAATTCTTAGGGTTAGGATATTTAGGGGTAGTGAGGCAATTAGGGTTAAGCCAATTAGGGTTAGCTAATTAGGGTTAGGGTTAGGCCAATTTAGATGGGAGGGTTAAGATTAGGGCTTTCTTCCCCCCTGGTTAAGTTTAGGGTTAGTGCCGGGTTAGGGCTACTATTCCTAGGGTTAGGGTTAGGCCAATTCAAGGGTTAGGGTTAAGTTTAGGGCTTTTTCCCGTACGGTTGAGGTTCAAAAATCCGGATTAGGGCTAGTAGAGTGGGGACCTTGTGTTGGAGCGAGGCACTGGCGAGTTAGGTGTGAAAAAATGAACCTTCCCCTCTTAACCGAGGGGGAGGAAGTGCACGGGTTAGGGTTAGGGTTAGGGTTAGGGTTAGGGTTAGGGTTAGGGTTAGGTGCTGGGACTTTAGCCCGTCCCCTGGATTGGGGGACAGGAAATGCTCGGGCCGTCCCGTCCGGTCGGCCTGCGCCTGTTCCCCCCCGCCTCACGGGACCCTCCACGTCTTCGTCCGTAGCGGGCGACGGTCCATCCCTCGTTGCCCCACTGGGCAACCATCATGAGGTATGTGATTTAAATTTGTTTTAGAATATTTATTGTTTTTAATATATGTAAATAAAATGTTTTTAATTTAAATAAAATATTTCCTCAAAATAAAATTGTCTTTGTTTTTAATAAAATAAAATTTATTCAAATGAAATTGTTGTCCGTGTCTTTATTGTTTTTAATAAAATGAATTTTTTGTAAATGAAATTGTCTTTGTATTTATTTATTTTTAATAAAAATAAAATAACTTTAAATGAAATTGTTCTTGTGTTTTATTTTGTTCAAAAAAAATATAAACTGTTTTTTATTTATTTATTTTTTTAATTAAAATTAATAACAAAAAACGAAATTTCCAAAATGGAAATTCGACTGTGCCCACAGCAACGTTTCGACCCTGGTCTGGGTCTTCTTCAGGCTTAGGCACAAAAATATCAAAAAAAATGTAAAATAATTAAAATGGCGGCTCTCAAAATTGCTGCAGAGGTGTTGTCAGGTCGACGGTCTGAGCAGGAGTGAGTCTCTCTCTCAGCTCTGCTCCTTTTATACCCTCCCCTTCTGTGGCAGCTGCCAAATGTAAAAGGCGCTGGTTTTTAGATTAACCCCATAAATGCTGGATCTTTTTTAATTGTTATTTTGAATGAATTTTAGTATATTTTTTTAATGAAATTATGAGTTTAAATTATATTTTATGAAATAATTTGTGATTGTTTTTAATTGTTTATTAGTATTTATGAATTAAAATTAAATTAATTAGGGTTTAGAAAAATAATTATAGAAATTAAATTGGGGTTAAAATTAGGATTAGGGTTGGGTTTAGGATCAAATTTAGAATTAAATTAGGGTTGGGATTAGGGTTCAAATCTAGATTAAATTTAGAGTTAGGTTCCAATTAGGGTTAAGTTTAGGGCCAGGGTTCAAATTTAGGTTAAGATTAGGGTTGGGATTGGGGTTGGGGTTAGGGTTAGTTTCCAATTAGGGTTAAGTTTAGGGCCAGGGTTCAAATTTAGGTTAAGATTAGGGTTGGGATTGGGGTTGGGGTTGGGGTTCCATTTGTGTGTATGTGGCCCATTCAAACCTATTTTAAACTATGAATTAACCCTAAAATACCCAATTTTTAACCACAAATCATCATATTTTTTTCCAATTCAAATAATTTTAAAATTTAGTTTTCAACTTAATTATGAATTTTAATTTAACTTTGTTTTAATGAACTTTATTCACTTTAAAAATTTATATCAATTAATCTAATTTCCTCCCTTTTTTTAAATTGTGATCCATTCTAAGAAATATATAATTTTTAATTCTTTTATATCCCCCTTTTTAAAATAATTTTTTAATAATTTTTTAATTACTTTTTTTAACCTCTTTTCATATCCAAATTAAATTTTGATTTTTAACCCTTTTAAATCTAAAGTAATTGATTTTTAACCCTTCCAGTATCCATATTAATAATTTTTAACTATATTGAATGCTTTTTTAACTAACAATTTTAATCACTCCCTATTTATTTATTTAATTTCCAAAATAATGAGTTAGGGTTAAGATTAAGGTTAGGTTAGGGGTTAGGTTTAGGGGTTAGGGTTAGGGGTTAGGTTAGGTTAGGGTTAGGGTTAGGGTTAGGGTTAGGGTTAGGGTTAGGGTGTGGAAAATAAACCTTCCCCTCTTAACCGAGGGGGAGGAAGTGCACGGGCCATCGACTCCAACGGTCCCCACTCTACACACCTGATCTCCATTTAGAGGTAAGTAAAACCCAATTAAAACATCCCGGTAAGTATCAATTTGTGTTTTAAATTCCTTTCTTTGCAGGTAAGTATATGAAATTGTTTTTAATTTACTCTGTTTTTTCAGGTAAGTATGAATTTTGTTTTAATTTACCGTAAGTATATAAATTTTAATTTTTAATTAGTATTTTAACCTGTATTTATATAAATTTGTTTTTAATTTAGTGTCAAATTTTAGATATTATAATGAATTTAGTTTTAAATTTCAATTTGTAACCCTAATAGCATAAAATTAGATTTTAATTTTTATCTCCAAATTGAGTTTAATATGAATTAGTTTTTTAATATGTCCAATTTTAGGTTCAAAAGGTAAAATAAATAAAATTTAAATGAAAATATGAAATAAAATCCCCAAAATAACAAACTAAAACAACAAACTAACATAAAAATAATAAACAAATGAATTGAGTGTGTCCTGTCGCCGACGCTTTCGGATGATGTTGTTCCTTCCTCAGGCGAGGACACACTGATCCCTGCTCTCAGTCTCCCCCTTATATATCCTCCTAAGCTCCGCCCCCTTGGGCTTTGTATGGAGCTTCCAAAAACTATTTGGCAAGTGCCATTTCATTAAAACCAGACTTTCTGGCTCCCCTCACTTTTTTCTTTTTTTCTCTGCTTTTCCAATTAACCCCTTCCTTTCCATGCTCCTTTTCTATCCCCTTCTTTCCTTTTTCCCTTTCTTCATCCTTTTCTTCCCTTTCTTTCTTCAACACTTCCTCTTTGCCTTCTTCCTTCCCTTCACACCACCATCCTTCCTATCTTCTCTATCTGAGGCTCTTTCTTTTACCTTTTCTGAGGTTATTATGGTCTACTCCACGCTTCTTGGGAGGACATTTCAACTTGGTCTCTCTACTCATCTTTGAGGAGGACAAAAATATGTGGACGGGCAGCAATTCTGTGGATAGGATGTGGCTAAAGGTCAGGCTTGGGGGTTCAGACTTAGAGTTTCCGGGAAATTTAGGTTCAAAAGTGGGTACTGGGGTTGAAGTTCCAATTCGGTTTTTAGAAAAAGGGTGGTTAGGGGGTTATCCTAAATGTAGGTTAAATTTTAACTTCCAATTATTAGGGTTACTATATTTAGGGGTAGAGAGACAATTAGGGTTATAAGCCAATTAGGGTTAGCTAATTAGGGTTAGGTTAGCCAATTAAATGGGAAGGTTAAGATTAGGGCTCCTTCCTCCGGTTAAGTTTAGGATTAGTCCCGGTTAGGGCTACTATTCCTAAAATTAGGTTAGCCAATTAAACGTGAGGGTTAGGGTTAGGGCTTCTTCCCCGCACGTTAAGGTTAGGATATGTCCCGGATTAGGGGCTAGTAGAGTGGGGACCTTGTGTCGGAGCGAGGCACTGGCGAGTTAGGTGTGGAAAAATAAACCTTCCCTCTAACCGAGGGGAGGAAGTGCACGGGCCATCGACTCCAACGTCCCCAATCTACACACACCTGATCTCCATTTAGAGGTAAGTAAAACCCAATTAAAAACACATCCCGGTAAGTATCAATTTGTGTTTTAAATCTCCTTTCTTTTGCAGGTAAGTATATGAAATTGTTTTTAATTTACTCTGTTTTTTTCAGGTAAGTATGAATTTTGTTTTTAATTTACCGGTAAGTATATAAATTTTAATTTTAATTAGTATTTAACCGTATTTATATAAATTTGTTTTTTAATTTAGTGTCAAATTTTAGATATTATAATGAATTTAGTTTTAAATTTCAATTTGTAACCCTAATAGCATAAAATTAGATTTAATTTTTATCTCCAAATTGAGTTTAATATGAATTAGTTTTTTAATATGTCCAATTTTTAGGTTCAAAAGGTAAAATAAATAAAATTTAAATGAAAAATATGAAATAAAATCCCCCAAAAAATAACAAACTAAAAACAACAAACTAACATAAAAATAATAAACAAATGAATTGAGTGTGTCCTGTCGCGACGCTTTCGATGATGTTGCTCCTTCCTCAGGCGAGGACACACTGATCCCTGCTCTCAGTCTCCCCTTATATATCCTCCTAAGCTCCGCCCCTTGGGCTTTGTATGGAGCTTCCAAAACTATTTGGCAAGTGCCATTTCATTAAAACCAGACTTTTCTGGCTCCCCTCACTTTTTTCTTTTTTTTCTGCTTTTCCAATTAACCCCTTCCTTTCCATGCTCCTTTTTCTATCCCTTTCTTTCCTTTTCCCCTTTCTTCATCCTTTCTTCCTTTCTTTCTCTTCAACACTTCCTCTTGCCTTCTTCTTTCCTTTTCACCACCATCCTTCCTATCTTCTCTATCTGAGGCTCTTCTTTACCTTTTCTGAGGTTATTATGGTCTACTCCACGCTTCTTGGGAGGACATTTCAACTTGGTCTCTACTCATCTTTTGAGGAGGACAAAAAATATGTGGGACGGGCAGCCATTCTGTGGATAGGATGTGCCTAGGTCAGGCTTGGGGTTCAGACTTAGAGTTTCCGGGAAATTTAGTCTCAAAAGTGGGTACTGGGGTTGAAGTTCCAATTCGGTTTTTAGAAAAGGGTGGTTAGGGGTTATCCTAAA